>JAQGBY010001219.1:0-31446 GCA_034698785.1 Mycogona germanica
CCTAACAGGCTCTTGACTTGAGACTCATTTAGGCTATTCCACTGTCGACACACTCTGGGGAAATAGGAGTTGAAGTTGAGACGAATGAGTGGCACATAGTCGCCTGTATAGCTGTAGTTCCATGCAGTTCAGTTAAATAAATAAATAATATTATAAAATAAATCCTAAGCCCCGCTGCCAGCCGAATTATCGGACAGCTAAATACGCCAGCCACTGCGGCCAGTATCACGGTTGTCGCGTTTTCGTCCTGGGTCATGTTGACAAACATACTCGCTGCGGGAAATGTGTGAGTCCCCAAGTGTCGTCCATTTTTTTATGTTGCGGAAATTAGATAACGCGTTGTTGGTTTAGCCGCATGTGTCGGTGATACCGGGGGGATGGGGTTTTTTGGGGGGAACTCTAGGTATAGGTAGGTATAGCCGCAGGAGATGGGGGTTGGGGGTTGGGTGGATAGGTAAACTATGCAGTCGTACTTGTCTCGATGAAAGTGGGTGTGCGGCGACGTGTGACGAAGACGTTCACGCACTTGGACGACCTTCCGAGAAGTGTCCACAGACCTAGCGATGCATGCGTCAAAAAATATTCACCTGAGACCTCCTCATTCGAAATCGGAACATGTTACGCGGATCTCGGGTCACATTCCTCGCCGTTGACTCCTTTTTCTTCGTTCGGTTGTGTAGTGAATAGCACTGCAGGAGATTCCGTACCCCCCCCCCCTCCACTCTACTTGTCGCTTCAGCAATAAGGTATCCCCGGGATTGTTAAAGAGCCCGAGTCGGGAATCGATCGATAGTAGCGGCTCAGCCGAATGTTTTCAACAAGTTGAGCTGCAACAATTCGCCTTAATTGGAACATTGAAAAGTCATCAATTATTGTGAGGATTCTTGTTGCGTTTTATTGTTTAAGACAACAACCTCTTGAATATGTTTCGATTTGGGGCTCGCTCTGTCCGCTTGACCAACTGGGAAGGACAGTGCTGCCCCTCTAGTCTCATGAGGAGGCCTACAGGGATTCTGAGACGCCATATTTTTTATTGCTTCCGATTGGCTCTCACCGGTTATACCTGTCACTTCTAAACTGATTAGGTGATCTGCGCCTGTGAAAATGAAACTTGGGCGACGCCCAAATATCGCGAATCTTCCGTTTATTCGATCCGAATTCGAGTGGGTTGCTTGGGGAAAAAAAAATAACTTCAGTCGCCAAACCTACAAATTGGCAGGTGCTAGAAAGAACAGTCATTTTTATCGTGGAATATGTTTTTTTTTACATATCCGTCTCAAAAGCCATAGATATCCTTTTATACTGTAATTTTAAGATTACACGGTATTCTGAGGCACAATATCGTCTTGTCTTCGAGCTAATGAATCCAAGACGAGACAATCTTGATTGCGTTATTGTCTTGCTAGATCGTCATGGCTCTTCTCAGTTGATAAACCACAGCCACCAAATCACAGGTATTTTATTTTTTTTAAAGGAGAAATCGGACTCTTCCTGCAAATAATACTGATGATGCTCAAGACACTTTTTCATAACCTGGCTGCGAGACTTTCCCACCTTTGCATGTGGGCGCACCCCTTTAGATACAAGTCATTGACTCGGGACTCCAATGCCATGCAACGAAGGAAGGCCCAGTAGCCTAGCTCTACAGTGACACCTGTTTCTGCTTTATTACCTGTATGTTATCGGACACGCAATATATGCGCACCTGATTTCCTCTCTCCAGTTTGCTTCTGCTGAGCTCGATGCACGGTAGTCCAACTTCGAGCCACAATACAATGGCAGGTGTGGACAAACTGGCCTGGTATATAGCCTTGAAAGAGAATGTGACTGACGTCAATTTATTGTAAATTTAACATTATCTGTGTTTCTTTCTTGGGAATTTGTTATCATCGATTGATTTCATATCTGCTTTCCGGGATGTTATCGTCTGCCTGCGTAAGAGGCATTCGGAAAAGCTTGCTTTAAGAAAAATAATAAACCACATTATACTCAATTAAAACTATGAAAAATGATAAACGACATTATACCCAATTAAAACTAAACCTTCAAACACTTCCACTTTTGGTATCAGTGCGTATCATTTCTGCCCTACGCTATCGTGTACAGCAGCGGTCTTTAAACTTTTTGGGGCCGTGGGGCGCAATGGTAATCTGGCAAAAGCTGTCTGGATCTCCTAAGTTGAGAACCTCTGAGATTTAGTTATTTTTCTATTATTTCACCTGGTTCCCCGTTCAGTGGCAACCAGAAATGGTAGCCACCGCCAAAACTGCGGGCTGGATGACCCGTAGGTGGATCGGCCCATGAAGTCCCGTTAATTTCGATGGCAATGGCAAGCGGATGGACACGTGTATCGATTTCCACCGCGGCCCACCCACACGCTTTCGTTTAAATCTGACCCACACCGGACATGTTTTGTTTCGCTCGCCATTCAAAAATTCTCCTCACCGATTGTTGTCGGCGGCGGACGTACGGAATGGCGGGCCGCATTGTCGGGGGGCCTCAACTTGGCCCTCCACGTCTCCTCACAATCCCAACGATCAATAACCATCCTAAGTGAATCTAACTGGACGATATCACGTAGCGCGAAGAATGTACCTAAAAAATTATAAATAAGTAAAATATAAGCCAGTTTGCTGTGTGTTAAAAGTGTGGCCGCTGCGCTTAATTCAAGGTGACGGTATTTTTTATTTTTTCCCCAATTAACTGTAGTCGACCGCACTACAGGCGTTACGTCCCCTCATGGTGCTCAGGCACTATGTGAGGGGAACGACCGGTACCCCGAGATCGAAACTTTCGAGAGCCCGCGCCGGGAATCGAACCCGGGACCGCCGAGCCACAGTCAGTCGCTAGATCAACTGGGCTACGACGAGTTTAAAAAGAGGTTCTCAAGGAAGTCATGAAGTATGCCGTATGGGCTTGCGTGGATTCGTTCCTATTCCAAGTTTGCGATTACTGTGTTCTCAGTCAAAGGGTACGTCCAAAATGTCCAAATTGTCTATCTCACCTCACCGTCTAATCGAAAATCGACGTCCTTTTTAGACTGCATTTTTTTCGAGCTACCAGCTACAGAGAGTATAACGATGTTTATATTGATAGTTGGTGCGTCTATAATTTAGTGATGCAACAAAAATTGATGGGTGGCCGAGTCAACTTGACGTGGCTATGACGGCAGTGTTGTCCATTAAATTGGCCAAGCACTGCTGTTCGTCGCTGCGCTCGTTGCCGTGGCCGTATATGTGTGTGTGCCCTGGATTCGTGTATGGGCCGCCGCCACCACCACAGCACACCTTTTGTCCGCCAGAGGTTTTTTGTTCTCTTTCGCGAGCCGTGGGGGTGTTGTGTGTGTGTGTGGGATGCTTTGGTGAGAGGGAGGGTGGGAGGGGGGGGGGGCCTGGTTCCTTCCTCGCCCGTCGAGGCGATTGACCCAAACAGCAGGAAATCGGATCGTGTTTGGAACCGTATATGTGTATCTGCATATGCATATCTGATGCGAGCGACGCGCGCCTAAATAGGGCGCGTTTTCCACACAGGCGAAATCCTCCTGAGACGAACATTCACGATCAATTTGGGCAATACGTGCAAAAAAAGACAATCCGCACCTCTCGAAATGGTCATCGATTGCCAGAACGCCGGCTATCGAATGTTGATTGTAGATATCGAAGTTACGAAGATTGTGGTAACGTCACTTTTTGTGACATGCTAACGTCGAGAGACGATTTCATTTTGATGTTACACAATTCTGTAGTACAGATTGACTGGGCCTAGGTTTCAAAAAAAATTAATTGTGGCGCAGTTATCGTTAAAATTTCTATATTAAATTTTCGTGGATCTCAGGCGGAGGATCTCATGGCTGCTTCGCGATTATAAATTCGATGGACGAGCGCGCGTTTGTTATTGTTGTGCGCGCTTCAGCGTCCGTGTATAGGTGGCAATTGTGTTGCTTTTTTTCTCTTTACTTTTCGGATTTGATTATATACTTCTACATGTTTTTCATTGTGCCTACTTGCCAACACACACACACGCTATACACGTTTGCTAGCGCGTCTGAAGGAAGGCAGGAGAGAAATGAGCTAGGAAATGACGAAAAAAATAAAAAAAGCGAAAACACGGTGAGCACGATTAGGCCTTCTGAATAACATAATTGGATTGCCGGGTTGCGCTCGCGTGCACTACATGTCATCAAACCCCAAATATCACAGTTTGCGAATTTCTGCTAGGTGTTACTTCTTTTTTGTTGGCAGGGGCTTACCATAGTCACTGCTTCAACTCTTCCCCGTCCCCCGTAATTTCTATCCGATCATGTCTGACAGCTGTTATGTTCGAGAACAGGTGTTTTTTTTAATATCTCCGTCTCAACTACTTAAATTCCCGTTCATCGAATTTGGTTTGCTGACTTGGTCGTGATCGTTGCCAAACGATATATTCGCAAACTATCTTTGAAAAATATTGATACCGAAACCGTCTCCAGCTGACCAAATTTTGGTCTTCGCAAGTTTGTACGAGCAAAATATTTACTGATTAAATATCTGCGCAACCGTTTTGCCTCTGCCTTCATAGCTCATTTACTTTTTTTTAACGTATATTTGATCGCCTATAGAATTCGAAGCTACTGTTGTGGGAAATCCCCTTTAAAATAGACCCGAGCAACGCCGGCTTAACGCAAGCCGAAATAGACTCGTAAATACAGTTACTGTACATTCTCGAGACAGGTTATTCGAACCCTACTAACACTGCCCGTCATTACATTTTCCCCCATGTTTGCGAAAAGCTGTTTTTGACACCAGATTTATGGCGTTTACTTACAGGTCCGTCGGCAGCGCGGATGAAAAAGAGTTTTCGCCGGTTGTTTATATAGTGACCGTGTACCGTAATACTCGACAGCTGCCAAAGAAGCCTCTGGTGACGCCGATCTGAAATGAAACTGTTTTCGTTGTGTCCGGCGAGACCGTGCTGGTCAATAAAATCGGGCGGCTAATTGAACGATCCGCCAACACTAGAGCGCACCCGCCAATAATAATCTATTTTGTGATGGTTTATAAAACGTTAATCAAGCCATCGGCGCAATATGAAACTCGCCGTTTATGTGCTGTTTCTTTAAGGGACTGCCACCAAATCCCGTTATTGGATAAACGATGGACTTGCCGCCCAGCGGCACTTTTTATTATTATTATCTTGCAGTTATTCAGTACAACACCAACGAGATTTGAACGTTGAGGTCAATAACGCTATACTCGCAGCGAATATTTGATATTTTGGAATGGATACTGCATCGCAATCAGCTAATTAAATGTCTTGCCACTCTTTTATTCTTTCATACATGATTAATTAATTTAAAATATACAGTATGTTATTGAGCGTGTTTAAAGAAAAACTGATGCCTAGTCAGTTCAGTGCCGTATCTACCTTATAATCAGCTTTGACCATGTGGCAGAAGTGAGCAACCGGTTAGACGAGTCAATGCAAACGATGAAAATAAAAAATAATAAAAGCAAAACAAACGGGGAACAAAACTTTCTTTGCCCCTGCGACCGAATTAGAAAAATAAATTTAAAAAATATTTTTTATGTTCAATGTGTAGAACTAGAGAAATTACTCTGCTTCGCTCGAACGTCAGCTAAATGTTTTTCAAATATTTGAAAACCCCGTTCCCTGACGTGCCATTGCAATGCCGTAAAAACCCTGGTTTTTAATTTATTTTATAGTATTTTTCTAACGCTTTACAATTTCAATATCTAATCTGTTTACAACTCAAAAGCATTTTATTTCGAATTTGTTAAATATCTAAGGTACTAAATGATTTACAAATAAAAAATAAGGAAATATGATTGGTGGCACGTTGCAAAACGTCACCAAATGAGCCAATCACAGGGTGCCGAAGATTTTTCTTCGCGCCGAAGATTCGTCGGGAAACACTACCCATCTCTAATGTTATTCAATTTAAGCCGTTCGTAAGTAATGGTGAAATCATACATATTAAACTTAGAATCATAATATAGATTATAATAATTTCAATCAAATATTCAAAGAAGTCGCGCCTTCGCTGATAATTTTACAGAAGGTTGGATAGAAAATACATTGCGCCCACTGTGCCTCCGACCTCTAATTAAGATCGTGTTCTTATTTGTACACTTGCCACAATAAATTTAGCCGCTTGTGAGATTTCGAAGAAAATTTTTGCAAGAAGGCGATGATATTTCGACTGCTGTGAATCGGGCGACTGACTTTTAGTACCAGAGGCGTGCCTGCTATTATATATATATTTTTTTTGTGTGGTAGTCGTGCAATTTACGGTTTTCTACCGATTTTTTTTTCTTCCTGTCTATAGTCTCTCTTGGAACAAGAACAACGCAATCTGTAGTTATTTACCGCACTTGTTGTTCAACACTTGCTGTGCTGTCGAGCGAGCAAAAACCGGCACCGCGACGGACGACTTGCATTTTTAGTAACCGCGCGTGCCCCCTCCCCTCACCTCCCCCATAAGTATTTGATTATAAAATGGCGACTGCTGCCGGTTGGGGCGATTCGCATTTATTCCGAGTTTTATAACACTCTTGGCGTCAGATGGAGGGGAGTTTTAATCACATTGACGTCGAATGAAATTGGGTTGCAACACGCCCCTCAATTGCCACGTTCATTCCAGATGTAATGTCCTCCTGAGATCCTCCATGAGCTTTTCGGGCTAATTTCACACGAAACCGCAATTCTAAAGCGAGCTCTAAGAGCGCCTTGTGAACAGCGCTCTCCTCACGAACTTCAGTGCCACTCTCGGTGATACACTACACTACTATGGGGTGGGTGGCACATGTTCATCGCTGGGAACGCTGAATGGGCAATAGTCCAAAAACATTATTGATATCGATTGATAATTTTTCAGATTCAATTCTACGATCAACGATCTGCAATAACCACAGCCAACAGATTCTCTGGAAGCGCCCATCAAAGAGGTTATACATGATTGTCATGTCCTGAAGAGATGGGCAGGTTTGCTGCAGTTTAAGCGACCTCCATTACGTTGGACTTAAGCCCCATTTACACTTGGAGCATTTGCATTTTTGCTCCATGGAAATGTTATTTTGTTTGGGCCGAACGAGCACATGATAGGAATAACCACATCGGAAATTTTAAACCTACGTATGTACTATTTGACAAAGAAAATTACATTTCGATGGAATAAAACGCGAAATGTTCCCTTAGTTTTAAGTGATGGTTTATTAATGGCTATTTGTGTTCTCAGAAGCGTTCGATGCTCGGTCACAGTTTTCATTTGATGTCGAGAACTTTTAGATGTGTTTACTTTCACCAATATCCTTGAGAAGTGGTCTAATGTAGTCGTTGGTTTCTTAGGAGGATACATTAACTTAACCGGACCCCCATCGCTCCTTCAAACCCTCCTCGTCGATTTAAGACCTTGATTTAGCTGTTATTGAGGGGAAGATTAAGAGGAGGGGGAGGCGTTTCAATCACGAGGTGGCCGGGGCGTATCATTATTGTGGGGACGGTTGGCGATTTCTCTTTTATCGACTGGGGAAATGAAAAAGTTGGAGATTGACCAAAGCCGAATGACGTCATTGTTTGAAGTGTCTCACACGCACGCCTCCATTGGATTTGAATGAGACATTTGTTGGCGTCTGGTGTTACCGGATAGGGGGTGGAGGAAGGTGGATCTTGTGATTGAAGGAACGAGTCTGAGAGGCACCAGTTCCAAGATGTCGTATCGCTTTCTCTCGGGAAAATTATGGGAATGAGTTTTTGGAGGAAAATGGGTTGATATTGATTGGGTCTGTGTGACGCCACCAGTTTGTTTAGGGAGGTGGTGGGTTGATCCAGCGAGGGTTGTCCCACGATAGGCTGGATGCTGAGATTGCCTAGTCGATTTTTTTATATTCCGCTTTCGGAATGCGCTTGAAATAGTGTCAAGATTCACGTCTGGTCATTTCTTTTTTTTGGTCTTCAATATACGTTAGCATCTTTCATCGTCTGTGCGTGTTAGATCCTTACTAATCCAGCTGGTGTTTACAGCGATCGTCCGACCCCCTACAACGGCCCAGCGGTATTCGACCCTCCATATAAATATCTCCCGCAGAGATGCAACTCATGGAATAGAGGCTCGATGGAGAGAGCGAGAGGAACTGTTGCCATGGCGACCATCTCCGGCGTCATTCGCTCTCTGCGCAGTGCTCTGGAAGGGGGGCAGAGATAAAGATAGAGAGGAGTACAAGTATTCCTCCTGAAGATGAAGTCTAAAAGAGATGCTCTGTGATCTGAAGGCACCATATGTCCTTTGGCCTCTGACTTTTTCGTTTCGCAATTTCCCTCCACTCTATTGTGGCTCTGAACGCGTTAATCAGTGACACGGGCAGAGCAGTCATCCCCCCTTCCCTGTCGCTGTCCCCCGCACCAGTGAAGGAACAGCTTCATTTGCTTGATGCAGGCCCTGGGCCCCGTGACAGGATTATTCAGAAAATAGGTTTACTTAGCGGTTACCAGATGTCGCTTTTCACGTTTCACTAGATGGCGTTGCTATCTTCTTTATTTGACCAAAGTTAGTGTCGCCGTTTTAAATTTTCTTTCCATTCTTATTAAATGTTGATGGTCGAGATTGCGAAAATACACGCAAAATGCCAAATATGCACGAGGTGGTACAGTGCAAAAATGACATCAAATTGGGAAAATCAATATCCAAATTAATGGTCAGTTGAGGCCGCGGAGATACAATAAAACGCTAGTCTGGTCTGTGGTTTGTGCCGTCTGTGACTATAGTGTCAACTGTGACCTCGATTTCTGCCTTCTGATTTATACTCTGACGTTGTTGTGCTGGGAGTATCGTTGAGGGAATCTGGGTAGCTTAAAATAGTATACGTTTCGAATAATTGCGCTTTGACCAGTCGGTGGGGTGATAAAGGGGTTGGTTTTTTAAGTTTTAAGTTTTTAAACTGTACCTGACAGAGTAAAATGTCCTTTACCATTGGACATCTTTTCAACCAGTTATTTATTATTTAACTGGTTGGAAATCATTTCATTTATTTAAGTTTTTAGTTTTCTTTAGTTTTACGTCTCTCAGTTGTGGCCTGCATTGTAAGATGGCACCGGTGTGCACCTGGTCATGAACTTGTACCAAATGCGTCACCAAATCCCCTCCCCCCAATAAAGTGATGCGTGGGATGTGTGTGATAGATCCCCACGCCTTGACTCTCAGTCACGTCACTCCATCACAGTTAGCGGATCCGATCCAACAACTGATGGAAGAACCATTCTGCATTAGTCATCTGTTCTCTTGACGATTACCGGAGAAAATGGCTTTTCCAACTCCAGCGCGAAACCTATATACACTGTGACATAAAAAGGTAAACCCCAATAAAAATTTCACAACTTCGTGGAAAACGATTCGACTTAAATGAGATTAGGCACTTAGAACAAAAATGAATTTTAAAATATGCTCAAAATGTTCTCCTGTGGCCTTGACACAAGCCCGGAATCTAACGCGCCATTCTTTGATTGACAAATTAATTATACTACGTTGATTTTTCTGTTCCAAACATGTTGGTAATTTTCGATTTGTAAACCTTTTCCCCCCAACTCCCCAAATTTTGTAGTCCACTGGATTCAAGTCGGGAATGTCCATTGATCATATAACTCAGGGTTCAACCTGGTTTAATTCCAGTTCGCCTGAGTGTAGAAACACCAACAGACACCATCACCGATTTGCTAAATGTTGGGCGTTTGTGAATGAGTTTTTCAGCAGCAACGTCTCTGTTAAATGTTCTTTATTTACATAAAGACGATCGTTTTGACTGATTAATGGCGCTAATGAACAACTTCTCACCTTGCAGCACTTAGCAGCTGTTTGGGTCGTTCTAGCCTGGCCTTCTTGTTGGCATCAGTCAGCAATGTGACGCACCACTTATGGGAAATAAAATTTAGGTGATATGCAGCGTCACTAATGTTCGGAAAATTTGAACCTCTAAAGTAGAAGACTGCAAAAGTTGAAATATTTTTATAGGGGGTCTACGTTTTTATGACTCAGTGTAGAAACACTCTTTTGGAACTGGTTAAGCAACGTCAATATAAGTCTGCATTCTATTGAGATAATCTTATTGTATAAACGCGGTTCGGTAGCTCAAGGATCTTTGAAATTCTTGGCGATAATAGTTCCATGACTACACTAGCAAAGTGCCTACTGGCGCTGAAGCTCTATGCCAATTTGTCGAAATTAGTTTTTTGCGTGCTCGCCTAGCGCTTGCCCCGACCAATTATTTCCAATTTACGCAGGCCCATTAATTTTTATGGGAATTTTGAATCCACTACCGCTGTGCCCGCTCCTTTTTTTTGTTGTTTTGCAAATTCTGACTGACGTCTGCAGTTGGAATCAAAACAGGCTAAGCACTTTATTAGTGTTTTATGCTTTTTTAATTTTCATTAAAAAAATGACAAAAGCCATTTGTGCAGTACGCGTACTGTCAATGTCTTATTCAAATGTGTTTATGGCCACCGTTTGAATAAAGTTAAGTATTTTTTTAAAGGTAGAACAAAGGTTTAAAGACACCAAAATCTTAATTTTGCTATGAAAAGTTATCGCTCTGTGAATATTAATTTGTTTTTTATTACTTACTACTACTGCTGAATTTTAAAAGAAAAAACTCCTTCCCAGGAAGGCGTGTATTTTTTATAACATTTAATTAATGCGCCAGAAACTAAATCATAAAGTGACTTTCAATTTTTTAATGCTTAATAATACTGCAAGTTTTGTCTTAAGAGTTAATCAATTGCAGTCTAGCTGTTTTTTGAAATATTTACCAAATTGTGGGTCCTTTTTTCGGTCCATGTACCGCACATCAGATCGCCCGCACTTAATTCGTTAACCCTTTAAACGTGTCATTGATTTTTCAAAACCCACACCCCAACGTTTCATTGTTTTTGAATTAAATCGAATTTTTCAAAAATCCAAAAAAAAAATCATAACTTCTGAACCAGAAGTCAGAGATAGGTGACAGTGATTTGAAAAGGTTGACAAAAATTGGTAGATTTTTGCCACAATTTTTCTTATAAGTGAAAACGCTTTAAAGCGGGATTGCCCGTTGTATGCAGAATGGCTTGCCCGCATATAGTTGGAATTGCTGCTTAAAGGGTTAATCAATTTCCAACCTGACCTGAATTTGAAACCCAGTTTTAATTGATGGAGTGATTGTTCTAGAAATGCTACAAGTATAGGCGAGAGAAAGATGATCTGAAGTGGCGAACTAAAGATTGTGATATGGAGTTTTTTTAGTTGCCTTAAAGCAGCCATAGCTTCACCATGTAGAACAATAAATAATTCACTCTTGGCACAGACCAACAATTTTAAGTATTTCATTCATTTTAAGTATTTGCATTATGTCACATCCGCTTAATAACGTGAACGACCTCCATTGAACATTGAAGTTTCCGTTCGTTGTTAGATAAGTGATAAGCATAATGATAGCGGCCGGAAGTTGATTGCGCATTTTCGAATTCGCTCCTGTGTGGGCTCAGGGTCTCGGGACAGTGCTTGTTGTTTTGATGGCCTTGTTTCTAGTTTTTTTGTTTTGTTTTTATACAGAGTCATATTGCGCCTAAATTAGCATATGTAGATGCACGCTATGCAAATTGCAAATTAGCCATTCACAATGAAAAACGTTTTCTTTTTTTAATATTATTATTATGCTCAACACATTCAACCGGCTCGCAATATACTGTAATGTGCGTGTGCTATGGTGTCTAGTACCGTCATGAGCTCTTTTTGTGCTGGTCTACTGTATTTTTATTGCGGAAATTGAAATTTGCCTAACAGTTGTCGCCCACCCATTTAAGAGCTGTTGAATTCGGCCGAGCAAATTGTATTTGGAAATTTATTTTGCATGCGAATATCCAACGGATATCGTGTTACAGGTGGTTGTTGAAGTCCCGCTTTGGTGATTAGCGCAACCTAAAAATGTCAGAGGTAAAGAGTAATTCTAAATTATTACTAGTATTATTTATATCCGCTGATTTATTTTCAATCTTTATTATGAATCAGTTTGAACTTTTGTTTTGAACACTCGTCTTTTCTTTTCATCAAACTGGCGTTACGAAAAAATGTTTTTATTGAACTAGCAAGGTGGTAAAATGGGAGATGGGTTTTAGAAAGAGTCGTTCACGTTGAGGTCAACAACAAGTATGGCGCCGTTTCGAGCGCTTTTTTTGTCATTGCGCCGTGAGAAGCAACATCGAAAACGCAGTTTCATCAGTTGCTCACCAGAGGAGTCACCTACCGATTGGTGTCGCCTAAAATCTGGGGCATATCTGCTTTCCTGACTTAAACTTACTTACGATCTTTTGCGTCTACATAGCTGATGGATTCATCCATGCTTGTGGGTGACCGGGTCCCCCAATCCATTAGGGGTTAGGGGTGACGGGGATATTGCCCCCCAATAAAAATATTAAATTTGGTTAGTTTTTTACGTTCCCAGAAATTGCTGTTTCTATATGTCTAAAACGGACCTGATTTTTGTATGTTTCACTGACTGTGGTATTAATTTTTGGAGTTTTTTTCGTGCAGCTCGGATTTGATCCTCTCTCCACACGACATATTCTCGATGACACCGGTCTCCGTCACGTCGTTAGACTCACAGCCGCCTCCGTCGCCGCCATTGCTACCTACGTCATTTCCGCCATGGCCGCTTCCGTCACTCCGCTGCTTCCCAGCAAGCAACAACCGCTCAAATCGCTGAACCGAAGTCCCAAGTTTCTGCGCAATGGATACAACATGAAGGGGAACGCAGGTGAGGATTTATGGGTTTCGCGATTTGGAGTTTGTGATTCAAGAGAGGTGAGGTAAAATCAAGTGCGTCAGAAAACCTAATCGTTGGAACCACCGGAAGTCAGGTGCTGAGATACGCGCCACGGCGACTTACTTGAATAATAAAAAATAATAATTTGAGTTTTGAAAATGTGTTTACGCAACCGTTTGAGTTATGTACGGCTCGTATATCAGTCTTAGTCAGATTGTGTTTCCCGCGTTGCGAGTGTTCGAAGATAATTAACATTTCAATTATTTCATCAATGTCGGCCGTGAAGACTTCGTCTCCTGCATTGGGTTAATGGGAAGGGGATGGCCTCGAATTCATTTGTTTTTTGGGAGGCATTCCACAATTCATCCGGTCAGGATTATTAATAACGGTATTTACCAATAGACTGTATTTATAAATTTATATAGGTTATTGGGGGATTGTGTTTGTGAGTGTGGGGGAGGGGGTGTAAATTTCCGTCCTTCTTAACACGCACGAACGGAATGTATTCGAACCCGCGCGCCGGTTGGCAATAATACAGAGTATATTGGCGTGCATCTAAATAAATACCCAAAAATAATGGCTCAATTTCACAACAAGAACAATAGTGTCAATTAAATGTGTGTGATCTAGAGCGTTCCTGCTGTTTGTGGCTTCCCACTCGTACACCATTTCCTCCTGGGATCCACGAGTGTGAACGAGAGCGCTGCCAACGCTCCACGTGTTTTTCAATCTTAATGAGCCGGCGCGAGCAATTCAGTGTTGCAACCACAACCATTTATCTCGAGATACTTAGTAGTACAGTTTTGAGATCGATTGATATTCTAGGCCGACTGCTGACCTTATCCTGATTTCTATGAATTTTCTTTGTTTTCTAACCGGAAAATAGCAGAACAAAATGACGGTTTTAATTGCTGGTTCAATAGGCTAAATTAAAATGACGTCGCTGAATTGCTGGATAAAAATACTGAATTGCGCCGCAGTTGTTTCACAGACGACATTGTAAAAAAAATCCCTGCCGCATTCGGTCTTCCCACTCACTCTACTATACCTATTTGAATGTGCGCTTAATAGGCTTTTTTGTGGTTTGACTCTTTCTGTTTGGAATGGGGGTCAGTGGAGGCCGGCCAGCCAGACACTCATGTCCGAGCCAAATAATGCAACGAGGAAACTAAATCTTTTTACCGAAATTGCGGTCTGAGCGTGTGTCACTGCTGGCACGCAATCTGCAAGTCACATGGTCATGTGTGTAGGCAACGATAGAGCATGACATTTTCACTTCACCACTGGATCCGTTTGGTGAACTTTCGGGGCTTGGTGGCCATTTTGGGATGTTTCGCCAACCTGATATACAACCTGAAATTGAAACATACGCCACCAAAATGAAATTATACTTTTTTTCCGTTTCTGACTGGTGGTATTGACGGCACGGTCTTTCAAGCAGTACTGAATATCACTGCAGGAGATTCTGTACGCCGGAATCGAATAATCGAAAGTCAGAGTCGGGAATAGAAAACTGGGTCGTCTTTGTATCACCAGTTAACCCTCCAATTGACTGGGATAAGAATTTCTATTTAAATAAAAAAAGGATTCATTTAAATCCATGTGACCCCTCACATAGTGCCTAAGCACCATGAGGGGTACAGAAAATCCTGTAGTGCAGTTGGCTACAGTAAAAAAAAAATAGAAATTCAAAAGATGAAGGAACGAAGGGCCTCAGGTGGACAAGATAAATTTACAATATAACCCTACATATGCTTCTAAATAAAGCAAACAATATATACTTTCAATAATAGCCTCTCACGATTAGATCGCCAAACGCTTGTACACGTAGTTATGGAATAATGCCGGTGTTTGTGGGCAGGACTCTGGGAGCAGACGCTTAAAGACTATTTATGTAGAATGGACCATAAATGGCGAACTACTGAGGCCATAAAGTTTGACCTTCAGGTTTAGTCGCTTGTATGGACTGAATGCTCTGCGCCTAGATGTGTAAAGAACGGTGGTGGTGGTGGCCGATATGACTCGGGTGTCTATATAATAAAGGGTGGAGCGTTTAACGAGATTGACCCATGCTATATCCTAGTCACTTGCACAGTACACACACCTGCGATTCGCGACTTCCGTCTTGGGTGAATGCACCCTCTCTTGGACAGTAAAGTAATGACGTCATCGTTTGGCGCCACCTGCCGGGCTAATATCGCGCTGTCGATTTTCTGCGCGCGTAGAGTAGAGTTTCATCAGTTGTTTACCAGAGGCGCCGCAGTCAGCAGCCGATTGCGGAACTGAAATTGTTTCAATAAGGCATAGGAATTGAGTGAGGGATACTACAGTGAGTGCCTTGAAATAACCACACACGAAAAGTATGTAAAAAGTCGACGATCAATTTTTCCACTTCCACTGCTTCTGTCCCGTGTTTGTTCACTTAAGGTTGAAATTGTTTCTGCATAGATTATGGATGGTCGGAATACTGAAAAATTCGAATTTTAGAAAAGAGGCAAAGCAAATCTATTCCGAATAAATTTATATGGACCACACGGCTCGAAATGACCAAGTCTAATTTCACGAGTTTTGGAATTCATTTGTCCTCTTGCGAGAAACATCATCCATTTTATCCTTGTTCGTGGCAGACAGGCTGACCCTATTCTAATAGGAGTTTCCAAAGAGGATGATGACTATTATTCTATTATATTGTGTGCGCCATTGGAGGTTTGCATTATTAACGTAATTAGCCTATATATCACTGAGTCTATGTAATATGCATGCGTTATCCCCTTAAGATAGGCTTATATACCGTTTGTAGGAGGAGTTGGTTTTCGAAATAATAAGACAGTGTGCGAAATCTCCATATCGACGTGGTGACATCAGTTCCATAATCCATAAGTAATAAGATGATTTGACACAGGAAGTGACGTCGGAACGAACACTCGAACCAGAGATTTCTGCGACCATTTTTGATTTCCTTACGCCATATCCGGTTAATAATGGGCCATTATTGTCTTGTTTTTCTTTAACAGATTGTCCCTATTTATCTAACAAATGTTTGTTTGCTTCTTTTCAAATTAGATTTTCTTTTGTAAATTGGATTTCCGTAAATCAGTGAAGGACGACCATCAATTATTGTGGCCAGAAAATCCGGTTCAAAATAATAAGGCGAAATGAATTAACAGGAGGCCATGGTGCTTGGTATAATGAAATTTATTCAATATACGCGCTTCCATAGAGCCACATAATGCTAGTGTTTAATATCCATTTCTGCTGTCACGTCCTGGGACTCGAGAGAATTAGAACTATTTGAGTTTAGTGAAAAAGAACAGCCATTCTTGCAAGAGTGCATGGTGACCATATATACCTGTAACCTACGAACATTCTTCCTTTAAGAAAACACATTTTATATCACCTTTAATTATACACGGGGTCTTAAGAGAGAGGATATTATCCGCAGGTTGCTGCCGGCCATTGTGATTACAGACTATATCAAGGAAAGAATTTGTTTGTTTTGTTTGTGTGTGTGTGGGATGGGGTGGGCGGGAGAGGTTTTGAAGGAAGCCGAACCGGAAGGTCAGCCGGTTTATATATTTTTTCTTTTCTTCGAGAGCTCTTGTTTTATTCTCCCAACTTGCAGTTTCGATTCCCATCGTTATACGGCGTGGAGTGAGTGTCTGACGATCTTGCCCCAGATGCATTCAATTAGTGCCCCGATCATTAAAAACCATATATGTACATGTACGAGTATTTCATACTTGTACCAGAACTACACGAATCGTGTTGTCATGATACATGCTTATTCCCCCACCTCACCCCCACTACTTTTCTCTCGTCTCTCTAGTCCTGAGATTCACTACTTAAGAAGACAAAAATTCATAGGAGTAGCTGCATTCCAACACTAGGTGTCGCGCTTATTTCTTCACTTGGTTGGACACCTACATAATTTAAAAAGAGATGTCTATTGTTTTGCATTATATTCAAACCTTTTCAATGCGAAATATTTTTTCTTTTTATTTCTTGCGACGTCATTTTGAGTGTTGGGACAATTTAATGCAGAGTGTCCGGGTCTCAGGCGGAAAACATGTGGTGACGATTTCGAGGTGGGCTTCCATCGAGCGTGTAAAAGTGTAGCCTGTGGGGATGCGGGTTGCACTTTAGTTGAGCTGTCGTTCGGACAGGTATGGGATTCAGGTGTCTGATGACCATATAGGGGGAAAGTTTTTTTCTTCTTTGCAGCCGGTTGTGCATTAGCCTTGTAGCGCAGAACCTGCTTCAGCAAGAAGTTCGAAATATTAAAGATAGCCTATCGCCACCTACTGGTATGTCGATAAGCTACCTGTCTATGGACGTCATTGGTGTTGAGATTTTTGTGAATATATTTCGCGATCGATGCGGGCGGGGGTGCACGGGGCCCACTCGTGGGCCAATTTCGCCGCAACACCCACGGAACGGTTGTCCGGACTTAAAAGCGGCTTCCATCAAGTGCCAAAAGCGGCTTATGTATATATAATGCACGGACAGACTGTATACATTGTACACTTTGTAGACATGTAACAAAAACATTCGTGAAAACGGCTGAAGGCTTGTACAGGACGCAATTTGGACAAATGGATCGGGGTGTAGACTATAGTGGGCGCTGCGGTCCATTCTAAAGAACGAACGTGGCGCCCTAGACAGAATGGAAACTGTGCGCCCCAGCATCTTAAAGAGCCATATATGTATATTTCATAAATTTGGAGTTGTCATTGCGGAAACTAGATGGCTCCGTAATATTAAATTAAGATGACTTTACAACGTGGACGTATCCAGCATATTTAAGATTGAATGTGAATTTGAAATTTCGAACGAATGAACGATAGATATTAAGGGCACATCTGCTCAAACGTGTACGCCCTGGGCGGCGTCGCTTTTTTTTTTATTAAATCGCCCCTTAGCTTTACAATTAGCGTGCTTATGGAAGGGAATGATAGGAGTAAGACATTGAGTAATTCATGACAATTGCGTGTTTAAATGTCACCATGCACCATTGAACTAATGCGTCGAAGATTGGGATTTGGAATTCCAGATTAGGAAAACGCGACCGTGGCGCATCGATCTTTTCACGGTATACTCTCCGTCGTCAGAAGAAAAAATACACGAAAATAAAAATTGATCGTCCCTCCTGCACTTTGCCAAGATAGTTCGGCTAATGTCAAAACGTACCCCACACCCCCAAGCCGCCCACCAATCACAGAAACCGAAGATATTTGCCAAATCTATCTTGGCGAGTTTCCCAATTTGTCTGCGTGGCTTGTCCGGCAAATGGCATACCGGCTGATGGACCGCAACCGAATTGTTATGCGCCTTAAAATTTAATTATGCTTCATGCATTTACAAATTTATTTAATTTGAACAATTTTTTAAAAGGTACGCATGTGTGCTCTAAACGGGGTTAATGAGCAGCAATGTATTAAATTTTTTTGAAGATCTTATTAATACTTCAACTCCTATTCTGATAGTATGTGTCGACAGTGCCCAATGTTTTTCCCTATCACTTATCAGGTTTTATGACTTTCGCCATTGGATTTCGGGGTTGCTTCTGGGTATACGTGTACATACACGTGGGTTTACAAAACACAATGCCGAAATAATTCATATCAAATCTTGGCAAAATGTTGATCTCTTGAAACCTGTCACAGGTACGTTAATCAATATCTTGGTGTTCCAATTATCCGAGCACAGGGGCTCGGATTACGATGTGCATGTGACAGCAATGTCAAAAGGTTTGACAGATGGCTGGACGGAGGGTATTTTTTGAAAATTTCAATATCGAAATTATGTGTCCAGCTCCTATCGGGTGCAGAAGAAGGGGCCACCCTAGAATTGTTATTGAGCCACAATGTATATCTGACTTACTTTAACTCCTACTTCCCCAGAGTGTAGACAGTGGAATGGACTGTCAAGAGTCTCAAATCCAGAGCCTGTTAAAAATAGGACATTCCATCTTTGCTCTTAACTGGATTCTCGACCCCCGCTGTTGCCCCCCCCCCCACCCATATTGTAATAGTAATTTAATTTTGGCGTTTCAAAATGGCGTTCAGTAAAGCGCGGTTCTAAGGAGCCGATCTTCTCCAATGTGAACTGTGCTTTAAGAAGACCAACAAAACAATAACAAATTTGACAGTCCCAGGTGATTTTTAAAAGAAGTTCCCGGAAAATATCGACCTAGTAGACCAAGAAGGTCTGCCTTAAGAACACTGCACAAGTTCAGCATCAGAAAGATCAACAGCCGCAAAACCGTTGATCTTTCTGATGCTGAACTTGTGCAGTGTTCTTAATGCAGCCGCAAAGCCAATGAAAATTACGCGAATCACTGGTAATAAACATTGATTTGAATAAAATACTTTTTGCAATCAAAATAACTGACGTGCGAAATGTAAACGAACATAAAAGTCGAATCTTGGATTCTTGGAATGATGTCCGCCAAGCATATATTCATTCGTCCGGTTCCTCGTTTGTGAGCACAAGCACTTCTGCGCTTATGCTGCTGAATGACGCTGCATCGATCCAAAGAAGATGTTGAACCGATTCAATTTCGTCGTTCTTACGAAGAAGATTGTCCAAATTGCTTTCTCGGGCGACTCATTGAAAAAGTCTGTTATGTTTTGACGTTGTGATTGATGGTTTAACGATTTCACGGTTTGGCATTCTTTACGAGCTGGCGCCATTTTGGAACACCACAATTAATTAGACGACGTAAGGCATCAGTGTTGATTAACCGGATCTCCGGATCTGAATTTTTCAAACCATTCTCGCACTGTTCTTTCTTTAGGGGCATTGTTGTCGAACGTTTTTGCTTTATGGTCAAGTTTGAACTCATGGAGCGCCAGAAGTCGAAAACCCCGTTTGCTCATGGTTGCTTCAAAGGACTGCAAAAAGAAGAAAGAACTTAAAATTACCAAATTTTTATTAAATAATGAAAGAGTATATGTACTGGCACATGTCCTAGATATCGGACAATGCAAAAGCGGCGGAAACTTTCTACATGACTCAATAGTTTTGGACCATATTTTTTTTGTTCCAATCAACTGTATTCAACCGTACAGGCGTTCTGTATCATTCATGGTGCTTAGGCATAATGGTGCATCATGGTTCATAGGCATTATGGTGCGAGGGGCACGTCCAGTACCCCGGGATCGAGTTCCCAATCAGAACGCTAACATAAACAGGTTTTCCTATTTTTTTCATTTTTTGCGGCCATTTTAACATTGAATTTGTAGTAACTTCTGCGGTTTCCATAATCCTAGAGATTTAGTCCTCTCACCCCGTTTTGAGGCTGACTGGTCTCAGTAAAATGTGGCGCGTTCCGATAATTTGTGAGTGGTTGTTTGCGTGTGCAGTCACGTGTAGGGTTTTACACATATGGCCGACCATAAATCTACATAGTCCGCCAACGCAATGTTTTTTGTGGTCCCGTACACATGTACAATAATATATAGCTGGCGCACACACACACAAAAAAAAACATTTTTTGGGGTCACGGCGAGGACCAAATGGATCCGGCACTCCAAACACGATAATTGAGCCAATTAATCGTTCGAGCTGGTGTCTTGTGTTTGCCTATATTTGGGTGCCATTCGAGGTTTGGTCACACTGCGGTGGGTTTTTCGCAACGTGAACCATTTACGAAGGCAAATCGTGCCATTTGCTACCATTTTTTTGTCGCGTCGGTGCACCAACAATTCGCCTCTGTTCCTGGGTCATCTGGGTCAAACGGAATCAATTACTTTGACGCCGCTAATGTAATTTTCCTCCAAACAACGTTATTTTCCCCCAAACAAACGTGCTCGTAAGAATTTATAATTTTTTTATTATCACTATTGCTTAGGCAAAGACTGAGGGGCGACCATAAGCCCTCTCCTCCTCCTCAAGTGTTGAGGAGGTGAAGACTAGATCTGATGACGGGCCGTCCCTAGAACTTGTCACAGACCCTATCCTACCCTGCCCTCCATAGGCATTCGGTATTGAATTATAAAAAAAACCTATAGAGTAGGGGCAAATGCCTAGGCACACTCAAAAATCAATTCCACTAGCTTTGTGTGGTTGATCCAAATCAACATATACTCTGTATGAGGGGGCAAAAAACTTCGTCTTTGACAAAATGCCAATCTCCCAAACCCGAAGCAAAGCAAAGCGATAGACACCTTCACCTGTAAAAACATCATTTCACTGTTGCTCCTTCGAAATGCCATATTATATTATTGTCAAACACATGCATGAGTTAAAAATCTCCAGTGTGGTTATTGGAAATATACTCTTGCATGTTCTTTGAGATATTTGTTAAGGAGGTCCACCAGCGTGTTCGTTTCTACTGTACATGTCATCGCGATATTAAAAAAGGATGAAATTATATATATATATATTTTTTTTTTTCTGTTTCGATGTTTGAGAACCGTTGATTTTCACATGCCGTTTATGCCCCTCTCCTTTTTCGCAGATTCACCTTTTGCCGCAACTGACATTACGCTCACATTTCCAACTTTGGCGAGTTTGTCGAGGATTACATTCGTTTTAGTATCCCGAACTCCAGCATGCGTGTCTGCGCAAACTGGCTTCGCATTACACGGTCTCCTGACGGAACACGGCCGCGCATGCGCGACGTCCGTGCAGTCGATGACTGGGGTTTTAGAGGAGCCCAGTCAAGAATCAGTTAAGATTGCTCCACCCCCAATTCCTCAATCATAAGAAATAAGCGATACTTTTTTGTAGCAACTGTTCGATTTGAATGATAAAATTTAAGTACTCGTACACAGGTGTACTCCTACAATCCTATAGTGTCTATGATTTGCAAATACATTTCAAAACTCAGTTGGTTGTCGATCGATTTGTGATGCATCGATCCCGGGGGTTAGGCTCCCAGTGCGGGTCTTGTTTTTTTAAAAACCCAACAACGATTTGGAGCTCCAAATTACAATATATATACCCACAAGCAGCCCCTTATGGCGGGGGGAAATGGTGCTGATGCAACATGGTTGGCACAACACAATCTTGTAGCGAATTTGCTGCTGTAATTGATTTTAATTATTAGTTTTAAATATAATGTTTTAAAGTGTTGGTTCCTGATATCGCTATGTCTTCTCATTTTCTGCTAACGAGTAATCTTGATTTATGCGCAAGCAAAATCATCAGACAAATGGCGATAACGATATGCTAAGACGGCAAGTTTCTTTTTAATGTTTTTATTTATTCGTTTTCTGCGGGACGTAGTAGATATTAAGGCGATTCCTGTAACCTTCTTTAAATGAAATATTAGAATAAAAAGTAATTAGTGCCCGGGACAGCGCCGGAGAAAAAAGGCGAACAGTGTGGCGAGCTTTTAATAAAGATAATTTATAATTTTAATTGAACTAATAAATTAATTTTTTTACTGATTTGTTATAGTTCAACTAAAATCTATTATAGAAACAACGCCGGATAAAAAAGGCGAACAGATTCAGGAGCTATTTTTTAAATAATAACTTCCAAAAAATAAATCCAAATTAAACTTATTTTAAGAACTTGCCACTCTGTTCGTCTTTTTCGTCCGGCACTTACCCGGGCACTAATTATTTTTTATTCTAGACGACATAAGCTGTATTCCCTAATTTTAGTTACTTCTCAGTTGCAAGCAACTCTTTCAGTGAAAATTTTAAATTTTTTTGTACAG
This sequence comes from Mycogona germanica, assembly GCA_034698785.1. Lineage (NCBI taxonomy): Eukaryota > Metazoa > Arthropoda > Diplopoda > Chordeumatida > Chordeumatidae > Mycogona > Mycogona germanica. Next base: position 22,456 of record JAQGBY010001219.1, read on the forward strand.
AGTTGTTTTAATGTAATTCAAGCATTAAGTGTCTTTTCCAGGTTAGAATGCAATTTAGAGAGAGAAGTGGTGGTGTATGTTTAGAAGAGGGAAATTCATTCGGAATGAAATTAAAGCCATGGGACTCATACCTGTATGACATTGGATCCCTAACTAGGTATTAAAGGTTAAAGTTAGCAAAATTATCCATGTTGGTGGTTGTGATGTACCTTGATGCCGCTTTCCCCGTGTGCCCATTTCGACGGTCGTCCGTGGACCGGGCTGAATTGCCTTGTTTTTCCTCATGCGCGGGTCGTCCCCGTGCGTCTATGACGTCAGAGGGACGTCAGCGGCGGTCCCGAAGACCTCATTTCGACACCGCGTCGGCGTCAGTCGCACGCACACATAGGACATTATCATGTGAATGTTACGCGGGAATTCGATTAGATACTTTTAGCCGCATCATTTGCCATGTGTTTAGGACACACTGGGGCGACAGTATGCCTCCATGCTGTGACTGTGCCATTATTCGACATGTAGAGGCTATAGTCAATTCGAGACAGACGAGTCACATGGCTTCCATCATGTATTAGTTTTGTAAAGTCGACCATCTTTGATTTGACAAATCCGTTTCATATTTTGCAACAAACTGAAAGTTCTATTAGCTGCTCTGCTAGTTTCCTTGAATATGTGGCGCATTGTTGCGAATTCTGTTGTCTTTTTGGAGTAGCCAGATTCTGACGCTTTCAATTGTTCCAAAATAGTCTTTATCATTTTTTTATTTTGAAAATGCGAATTTTTCCAAATATCCCCACTTTTCAAACTCACACGAATGAATACATTTCCAAGTTTGCGCATGTTTTTCTCTGGGCGTTTTTGTTGAAATTGGGTGTTTCTGTGAAGAATTTATTTTTTCATAAAAATATGAAAAATGATATAAGTGTGAACCCTTTTTGTTCGAATCTGAACACATTTATTTCTTTTGACAGAGTCTGTTTTTGTGCATTGTGTATCCTTGTTGGGCCAACAACTATACTCGTGTATTGGTGGTTCGCCTTTATTTCGTGACGCATTTGGTGAAGTCTTGTTTGTTGGTTCATCGCACCTTTGGCGGAACACATGAACCCGTTTTGCAAGCCCGGCGCACATTGGTAGGCAGAGCTTTTGCTGCGCGACTTTTTCATGAAGCTATTTCAATGTACATACATGTAACATGTAAGTATAGCTTGTGGAATTTCATTAAGAGAAATAAAAATAAAATTGTGGATCCTATTGGATCCTATGGTATTCCACACGAGAACACTTCACGTCGAAAAAAGTTCGCATGAACAATTACTCATCAGGAAAATTAACACTTACGCCCTAATGGTCTATGGGGGGCACAATTAATCTTTTTTGTTAATTAGAACAATCAAGTTCGTTTTATGTTCGCATCCCATGCCAGATGGAAGGTCATTTTGATGTAAAGGTCACTAAAATCAGTCGCCAAAATGACGAAACATGGATAAATATTATAGATGAATGGGTTAGAAGGAAACGATGACAACACCATTTAGTGAGAATAACCAAGTATCGATAAGTAATCTTATTTATTAATATTTTTTGGAAGGGCGCCGTGAATACAGCTGTATCACCTGCAATGCGTTATGCTCGAAGCTGTTCCTCAGACTAGCCCGATTATACGACTAGCTTAATGCATAATTTATTGGATCACTCTGGTCCGCGCCACCAGTGCAAAAACACAGCACTAAACTTTTTTTTAAATTCCTTTTATCACCGTCGGATGTTGCACGGCCTTATGGTCTTTATGCGAGCGCAGCGCCAAAGCAACTGATGGCATCTATATTATTATTATTATGACGTCGTTAAAGCGCGCACCGGGGCCGGGCACAATCTCTTCTTGTACGGTATAATGGATCAGTCTTGCCCGTGCATACCTGCTTCGAGGTTTGGCGGCTCGTGACCAATGTCGTGGAGGGGACGTAAAGCGAAGTAAGCGCGTAGGTTAAATAACACGACAGGAAATTCTCCCCTGTCTTCTTGAGATATTTGTTATGGAGGTCCACCAGCATGTTCGCCTGTGTCCCCTGTTGGTGCTTCAGCACTTAACTGTTTGTGAGAGTAGAACTGCAGAATGTTTTCACCTGCAGTCAGGGAACGAAAAAACGAGCCCACGCCGGGAGTCGAACTCCAGACCGTTGCATCGTCAGACCTACGATCGTAGAATAGATTTTTCTTGACAGATTTCCACGAGAGAGCTTCATGATTGCGGAAATCGATTGGTTGTAAATTGATTTGAGATTTCACTGGTATTTATAGTTTCGAAAAGGTTCAATGGTGACACGGTGTATTAGGTAGTTTGCGCTGACGAACACTTAACACCTATTTTCTTGTAGAGAATGGATTGAGAAACAATTGATGAGATGAGATTGAGAAACAAATATGCTGCGTGTTTTCTTGGCTTCGTACTTCATGGTCTGCAAGTCAGTTAGTTTGATTTCCTTCAGTTTTTCTTATTGGAAGTCAATTTTTATGATTTAGAGTTTCAGTGTTTAACGCAATTTCTTACTGACATTGAGTACATTATTGGTTAATCTTTCTGGCTCAAAATCAGCGTTTTTTCAATATTAACTTAATTTTTGTTTGTTTTATTCACTGAAGTGACGGGTCACAACAGGAAGATTCTGTACCCCTCTCAGTGCTTAGGCACTGAGACTGTCATTCTTAAAAAGAAAATTGTACAACCCACTCCTCGATCATACAAGTTGTATTTCTAAGGAAATCACCTGGTAGTGTGATGCTTATTGCTTTCCATAATACCGATATCGCGGTTTGACCTTCTTAACTGAGTGCCATTTTGATATGACAAAAATCGTTAGGCAGCGCCCCCTGTGTTCGAAAAATTTGAAAACAAATGTTGATTGACATCTGTGCCAATTTTCAAGAGAATCGGTTAACTTTTCGCAAAGATGCGATAAAATATATTTTAGTTCCAATTTTATTAGACTACATAGAATTTAAGTATAAGTCGCTCACTTATGCTTAAACATTTATGCATCGTCGACTTTTTACATATTTTTCGTGTGGTTATTTTAAGGCGCTGTCTGTATAGAAGCCATCACTCTATTCATATAACTTATCATTAAACGGAATTTGTCGTTTTAATGTTGTCGAAGTGCTGACGAGGGCAGTCGATCACTTCGAAGTCAATCAAAACGATTTCGCTTGTTTTTGGCTGCACCAGTTCACGAATGGTGCTTGATATTCAATTAGCTTTTTTGTCGTAATTTGCATACGTCACACGCCCACACCATGGATGGAACATTCAATATTTTGGGCGCGTGCGAAGAAATTGCATATTCATGAGGTCAGCAGGCAACGAGTTAATGATTTCCCGAAGTTTGCAGGCTCAATCACGCCAAGTATGAACAAACGGGATGTGCCTAGTCAAAGGTGTCTCGGTGGTTGCAACAACCGATTCCACAAGCCAAGGGTGCAGTTGGCTGAAATTTCACTCAAAGATGGCGACTAACCAGAATGGCAGACAAAGCTAGATACAGAGTAGTATAGCGGGAAAATGTTTCACAATGTTGGATCCAAAAATGCTTCAATCACAACATTTGAAAATAATATGTGCTCTAATGGAGCATAAAAATAATATGCTCTTTCGGTGCGATCAATGCGATATATGCAATCTATGCCCGCATCGCGTGATCGCTTCCGGCCGACACTTTCGAAATTTTTCTGGGGAGAGAAATTCCTACGCACACCTTTCGGAATGGAAGTAAATCGTGACACACACCTGTACGATATCTGGACACGTGAAATATTCCTAACTAGACCGGATCTTGGCTTAGGCAAAATTACCAGGTCGCCCGCTGGGGAACTTTGAGGCTAGAAAGCTGGTAAGTGTCTTCAACAAACATTATTATTAATAGCGGTGAATGGGGATTTAGCTTCGGGCGACAGATGGCGCTACAAACAACGGCACGCGTGGGAATCGAGATCCCGATAGGAAACCATAACAACCATTGAATTTATTATTCATGAGCGTGTTTGGAGCGATGCCGATGGCGAGAGCGTATTTTAATCGAGTGTTGAACTGCGACAGGGGGATCTTGACGCGCCGGTTGACGGTGGTCGTCAGAAATTCCGATCATCCGGAAGCTAGCTCCCGCGTCGGAAGGCAGTTCTCATTCCCTGACTATCTTTATAAACCTTGCTGGCATCCATCCTGAGACCTCTTTTCCTGAAATTTGGTGCCAAAGATTTCATGTCACCTGAAAAAAGATGAATTGTGAAAATAAAACTGGTTGATGGAATTTGGTCTCTGTGCAAGACGGTGGTTGGTGCCTTAAGACGCTGGTTGGTGTCTTCTGGTGGTGTTCCAGTTAATTTAGTTGGTTTTCGTTGCAGTTACAGTTAATCGATGATTACCTAATGTGACTAAGAAGGTCTAGATTAAATGTGGTATTAACATTGAGATCGTGCTTTTATCGTTGCTCCCATGGATAATGTAGGTTTCTTAAGGCTCGCTAGATTCGTGACAACCTTTATCGGTGGTCCCGGTGGATGTCTCAACTATCAAGGCTCAACGAAATAAAAATTACAGGAATTCTCCATAATTTTTCAGAAAATCATCCTATAGATGGTTGCTTCTAGAACTTTCTGTTTGATTCACCCGTGAAGCACCAGGCACCGTGGATGGTTTTCCAATAGCTTTTCTAGTTGTCACTCATTAATTAAGCGACATGATTGCAATTTGCTGAGTGATAAAATGAGCACTAGCTAGTGATAAAGCTTAGCGCCTTAAATTATTTTCCCAATTACCATAGTGAAAAAATTGTAGGACCACACCTTGGGATTCGGCAACGAGTTTGACGAGGATGTTTAATTTTTCTTTTATCAAAACTTTCTGGGAAGTACATGTATTATATTCATGACTTATAAATACATTACATTATACCAAAAAATTATGTAGATCGGGTGTAGATAAAGATGACAAATTACACGCGTAACATAGTGTATGAGTTTAATTACTCCGCATATTATAACATTTTGGATATTTTCCTAATGTCTCAGGAGGAAGGGCGACTATGGAGGTTGGGAGTCGTCCGATCACAGACAAGGTCAACGCCTTATCGACTCGGAATCGTCAATTCTATGACTTGAGGACAAACCGGATGCGTGCGCGATTCGCGACAAGACACTAATCAAACTTCCTGAAAAACCGAGGTGACCTTATCGGAGGTGTAAAATATGGCGACCGGATTTTGTCAGCGGCGCATACAACATGGATTTCTATCTTGCCCTCGGGCATTGATTCCCCCTTGGTGACGTGGGGACACGTTTTTTTATTTAGATGGTGATGACAACATTTCTCATGGTCTACCAAATTGAACCACATGTGTAGCCTTTTTCTTGGCAGCTTTTCGATGTCCTCTGTGGCTGGAGAGTTGCTCTGTGGGTTCTGGTGGCGCTCCAGTGAATCATTTTCAGTCATAACGAGAAATGAAGTGGTAAGCTGGACACAAAACAAAAAATAACTGGCGACGATATTGAATCACTAAAAATGATAAAACACGATTTAATCATCAATATCCAAGAATTATACTTGAAAAAAATACAGCCAACTGTGTTGGAGTTTACTTTCACATTAAACAATAAATACGAACATAAAAGTAGTGAATTTGCATATTCAGTTATACAGGTAGTAGAACTGTGATCGTAATTGACTAATTGTCGTCAATTAAGTAAATAAAATTGTCTGCATTTTTTATATTTTTCTGATAAGCTCTTAAATCATATTCTTGCTGTAGAATCTGCCTATATTTTTATTAAATATCTCCAATTTGTTTCATTAGTCTTCAATTGATGTTAAACTCAATTGTTTTAAATTTATATTATTATTAATACCTTAAGAGAAACTGCTGAGCCCTCCCCCAATTTTGAAGGAATGGAAAGAACCCGGGACCGCTGAAACCACAGTCAGTCGCTAAACCAACTGGGCTACGACGAGTCGTACTTGATGTACCCCCCATTCCCTCATTCAAGCAACAATGCCACAGTGGCCGATCAGGAGGGTCTTAGAAGGACGAAAACACATTCTCGTCAAAAAGAAATTTCTTCGCGAGCCCTTGGGGACAGCCACAGAAGATCGTTTTTAGTTTTCTAGCTTCGGCGCTCAATTTTCATTCTCAAGCTCAGTGTCTCAATCTGTGTGAAGCGATAAAAAACCCAATATCCCCTATATTGTTCTGAAACGATAAGAACCCCACGTATGACCCGAATAACTTGGAAATTCCTGAGGAATAAAGAACTTTGGATCAAGTTGAGTAGAGTTCATCGCGACTTCGCCACGAATTGTCCTGCGACCATCTACCACCTACACGTTGGAGCATTTTATGTTTTGCTGTTCAATATATGGTTAGGCAGAAAGCGCACGTCGCACGTTAGGCATTCATAAAGAAGTGGCTCTTCGATGGAGCCAAACTCTGAAATCGGCCCTTTGGGCTATCGCCAACACGCAAATCCAAAATGGCTGACATGGCCAATATTGTTGATCAAATTTTGTACGGTTATTTCGTTTTCCTCGACCAAAAATTGCATATCTTCATTGTTTATTAAGACTCATCGAATTGCAGTATGTGATCATTAACTAGCAGGTGATGTTTAAATTCGTTGGTTTTCTAGAGGCCAAAATATGCATTTTCTCGCATCAGCGTAGCCAGCTATCTCCGTAGCATCGTCTAAATGGACCCGACTAATAGCTGAACGCTGCAAAGGACAGAGATTTGATTGCGGTAGTGCTGAAGCACACTTACGAGGACGATTCGTCTAGCAGATAGATTAGAAAAAAAAAATTAATTAGACTGGCTCTGTGGCCTTCACTGAGAAAGTACTTGTGCACACTCGCCGTTGTCATCTGGAGTGGACAGAAGCATTGTAGAAGCCGGCTGTTTGAAATCGATGGCCGGGCGTTCCCCGTGAGTCTGCCCACTTTCTCGGCTGCGCATTTAAATTCTCGGTCGATGACATACGTATGGTCGGCCGAACGAAGCCAGCGCCATCTACTTTTGAGCACTGGAGCCTTGAGCACCAGTGACGTGTCCTGAATTGGAGACACCAGAATCGCAGATTGCGTTTCATCCAATAAGAATGTCTGAAAAGAATGGCTCGACGTTTTTAATTCATCCGATCATGGCCCTGTAGTGCATCTGTCCCTTGCTCGGACATTAACAAAAATGCAATTTCTGCTCACAGACTGACATACCAGTTGAACATGACAGTTATTGGGCCCTCTGGTGGCATTCGAGGGAATCGGATGGTTCGCTGAAGTTTTTAAAAATTATTCATCTGCCATTTATAAAAATTGGCGCCATTTAGAAATAAAGCGTAGTTGGTATTTGAGTCACGTTAAAATAGTCGTGCGGACAGCCCTTGACAACGAACGGAAATCGAAAGCTAGCTTGGGCTTTTTGTTTTATTTCATTTCCATGGTGCAGTCAATACTACGACACAACAACGTCATATTGTCATCACCTTTTATATATAACTAGTTGTGTTAGTAACTTTATGCAGTATTGTCACTTTTAACAACCATTTACTGTAATATTTTGAGTTCCCCCAATAAACAGTCTTCGATGTTAGCCAGTGATCTCGTAGCCGCGTTTTTTTAATGGTGTCCCCAAAGTTACCTCATCTAGTTTGTGTTAAAATAGAAAGGTAAAATAATATTAAAGGTAATACTTATAATAGTACATCGGATGGAATTCTTATAAGCAACATGTTTTGAAAAATTGGGACACGCTCGACAAACATATAAAACTAAGACGAATTCTTCTCTGGTTGCACACGCTTGCCTTGGAGATAAAAACGATTGAACAATGACAAAATAGATTAGGCATTTTGTTGAGAGATTGATGATGACTCGATCCACATCGATCATAAACACACCTGTTTTCACGATTTACCAATTTAAATTTTGTTATTCTGTACCAGGCAGAAGCCATTGCATTTAGAGAATAGAAAATTTGTAATTGAAAATTGGGTTATGGGTTTCCTGAAATTGGAAATTATTGCGTGGTTCTACGAACCGCGATTCCCGGAAACATCGAAGCGCATCCCACCGATCCGTCAAAACCATTTCGCTTCCCAGAAATGGGTTGCACCCGAGGACCGCTTGTTGCGCGTTAAGCTTGTGCCCGCATAGCAACCGGGGACTGCCCCGGCGTTCCCATCTATTGGTTTGATTACGGTCGGTTTCCCGGACGCATCAGATGATGGCGATGCTTTTCCGCCGTCGCCATGGCAACCGCTCAAGCAGCGCGCGAGAGATGGAGAGTTCGAATCTGTTCGTTTTTAAAAACTCCCATAGCTGTGTGTTCGTTCAGATTTCCGCTCCCTATCACGTCGCCGTTGTTGCATGCTAATAATAATGAGCTCCTGAACCTCTTCCCCCCCATTTCTAGTGTTCCCTTTTATGTTCATTCTTTTGAGTAAAACGGCAAATACAGCGCTGGGCCGTTTTGTTGAATGCAATTTTATGGGCCGAGTCAAGGATATAAACGTCTAGAGCGCGGTGTGGCCTCTTCTCACGACAACCGAGAGTTGTTTCAGAGGGTGTTTTCCACACCGGGTTGTTGCAAGGTAGTCTCTCGTTTGGGAGCAGGAACCAAATCTACGCATTGTATCGAGAGAGTGGACTGCAACGGTTTGTACGAATTTGTTACTGTTCCCAATGGTGAACATCTGATCGTTGATTCGTTTGAAACTGGGTAGACCGGTGAGCCAACCAATAACGTACGATTTCATTCAATGAATCGGTACATGTTCACTACTACATTGTAGGTCATTCATCCCCCAACCGCTTGTTGCACGGGAACAGGAACAAATTCGACACAATTACAATTACAATATGTACCCACAAGCAGCTCCCAATAGAGGGGCCTATGGCGGGGGTCGAATGACCAGTTGTATCTGAGCTATTTGTTAAGGAGGTCCAGAACTAGA
>JAQGBY010001220.1:0-31443 GCA_034698785.1 Mycogona germanica
TGACTGGTTTCGGCGGTCCCGGGTTCGATTCCCGGCGCGGGCTCTCGAAAATTTCGATCTCGGGGTACTGGTCGTTCTCCCTCGCACAGTGCTTAAGCACCATGGAGGGGACGTAACTATAAGCTGTACATTATGTTGCCACCATTTCTACTACTCGTATGTGTGAAATTTGTATTGTTTCTCTTTTTTAGATAACTGGTGTGTACGTTACTTATGTAATTGTTCTAGGCCAGATTCGACAGATATCGTGAAAATGTATGTATTTTCAGTGAGAAAGACAAACGTATGCTTCAGTTCATTATTTTAGTTTATTTTAAAAAATTTCATTTTTTTTATATAAAAAATAAGTTTTATTTGAGCACTGTAGCGAGTCTTTATTATATACTGAACCTCCACTGTTATTTATTAATGACATTCAGTGATAGCCATCACTGATAGTCATCATTTAATTGTCATCACTTGGAATTATCTGATATCTGTGCGAATCAATTAAAATAAATAATATAAAAATATTTGTGCAAATGCTTTAAATGCATCTTTTAAGATACTTTGTAACTTACTTAATTTTCGTTTAGGCTATTTTCGAAACCCTTTCTTTTCCCAATCAACTGTAGTCAACTGCACTACAGGCGTTACGTCCCCCTCATGGTGCTTAGGCACTGTGCAAGGGGAAACGACCAGTACCCCGGGATCGAAATTTTCGAGAGCCCGCGCCGGAAATCGAACCCGGGACCGCTGAAACCACAGTCTGTCGCTAAACCAACTAAATTGCATATATTGATGATCGTGTCTTGATATTTTACGTGCATTTGTTTTATAAAAACTCAAACCACATTTTAGGAAAATGCTAGGAGGAAAAGGCTACCAGAGAACCTGAACCTGAAAGAACCTGTTTTTTCCTTAGCTTTTTCAAAAATACAATAATGTTGTCTAATAAACTTACGACTGCACGACTCGTAGCCCAGTCGGTATTGCGACTGACTGTAGCTCGGCGGTCCCGATTTTAATTCCCGGCGCGGGCGATTATTCGATTGAGTTTTTCTATTTATATTTTTTACAGAACATTAGTGGCTTAGTGATACGAGATTACGTGTGTATATTTTAACCTGGCAACCATGTAGCCAATACCAGCACACGCTGGTTGACATTTTACGCGCTTACCTTATGCTTGACTTTAATTGTAATCAACTTTTATCTCTTGAGCAAACACATTTCTAAGTTTGTTCTAGAACAGACTAATTTATTACAGATATTTACCTAACGGTTATCAGCATTTTAGAAAATTATGTTTTCATATTAAGTGTCCTTGATGAAAATATAAAAAAGAGCTAATGACGCCATAGGAGTTTAGGTTGTTCTTGTTTATAACATTATATTCACGCCATTGTAATTGAATATATATATTATCGTCCAATTAAAGAGCAATTCGCGTAGTGTATGTAGCCTGACCATGCCTGTAAATGTTCAGTTCAACATGAATTCTGTATATAGCATCATGCCAGCAATGAGCGTTGATTCAGCCAAACGTGGCACTGTAGGTCTTAAACATTTTGGAAGTTTGTGCGGGCCCTGCTTGATCAATTATAGATTGTGTGGTATTCTTTCATTTGGGAGCGGTGGATTCGGGTTTAGCTCAAACATCTTTACATGGAAATATTGTTTTTGGCGTGTATATGCGTTTGTAATTCTTTGCGAATGCTGGTTTAGTATCGGCGGGCGATTAATTTTCGAAGTGGATGTCCGAATTCTTGATTACCAGGCCATCTTACGTTTGTCATATGTGGCTTGGTACGCAACCCAGTCTGTGGTTATGACAATTTTTTACATCAGATGTGGTAGACGCAAGATGTTCGAGGAGTTGGCTGTTTTATGGTCGCAGTTTGAGTTTTCTAAGCGCTCTGCCAACAATTTTGAACATCGTTTGAGACGAGCTTCTTTTATTTTGTGCGTGACATCAAACATTGCAGGAGTTTCGCATGCTATCGGTATGTTTCAAAATGGAATACGTAACTTACCTCTGCTTAGATGGCGCAATATTTCATTAAAAAACTTTAGATTTTATGTTATAGAAATGTTATACGAATGTATTACACTTGTTATTTTTGTCTGCTGTATGATAAAATTCCAAATAAGTATTGCAATTGAATTGCAATTGAAAAATTAAAACGCAGTACATAATTGCAGAATACTGTACCGAAAGTATGAAGAGGCTATACAGTGTTTTAGTAGTTTCATCATACTGATGATGCTTGAAATTTGAATATGGAATAAAGTTGTGTTTTATGCGCATTTTTGTGGAATTTTCGATCAAAATCTGCAAGCCCTGTTCATCTCTTTGTATGGTAAACTATATGAAAAGTTAATAAAAATGTTATTGTTTGATTACTTAAACAGGGAAACATTTCGTTTCAGTAAATATGTTTTTTTCTTAATCTACATTCATGTTTATTATATTTTTCTTCTCTACAGTGTCGTGGCAGGTCTACTGGATTCGGTCGTATTCCATTAACAGCATGAAATTCATTTTATTTGCATGTCGTTGTTGTAATATGTATTTAGAATTGATAATTGTCGCCCTCATTGTTTTAATAAACCTGACACTCCATTTGCTTCTCGTCGAAATAAACCGGATAGTTTTTATAGACAAGAACTGCTCGGCAGAGAAGAGGCTTCGTGATTTCAACAAGAATTTCTTGATATTTGTTCGCTTACTGCGAAAGGTGGATGATGCTACCAAAGGTGTAATTGGAATATATATTTTAAGCTATATGGAGCAAATTATTTTTAAAACCGTCGCTCTGTTCGGAAACGAAAAGTTAAGGTTGTTACTTGAAGTTTACTTTATGGTGGAAGCAGCGGCGGTGCTAATTGTTATCCTTTTTGCCGCTTCTATGATATCAAGCCAGGCATGTTCCAAGTTCTATTTTTATTTTTGAAAAAATCGATTCATGTTAAATAAGTCTTTCAATTTCTAAACTAGTTTTGTAGCTTTACTGTAGCTTCACAGTAGCTGGAAACTTATTGTCTATCGTGGTTATTGTGGTTTAGACATTCAAGATTTACGAAACCCTTTGTGAGGTGAATCAAGACGAATTGTCTGTCCGTGGACAGTTTCTGGTAGGTAAAATGACTAAAGCAACGTAACGATATCATGTTCTAAAGGAGGATTTTATTTTAGCTTTCTTTTGTAACTTATGTTTTCTTTTTAGTTATTGTCACTTAAGAACCGTCTGAGTAACTCTTCAATTGGTGTCAGCATGTTTGGCTTCGACATAATCACACGAAAATATATATTTTCTGTAAGTCATTTATTTGGCATGTCTGATATTGTTGACCTGAAGAAATGTATCTTATTTTCTGATCCATTTTAACGAATTGTGGAATTGCTGGTTTCCGCTTTCTATTTCAGATGTATATGTTTTGGTAATTTATATTTTTTCAGAGGATACTTTAATTTCGCTTTAACATGTTGCTTTTGTCATTTCTCTTTTTGTCAGATAACTAGTGTTTACGTAACTTATGTGATTGTGCTAAGTCAGTTTGGCTATCGATGAAGGTACACGTATAATTTTTTTTCCTAGTAATTCATATAACGTACGAGTTATTTTATTTTAACACTCAACATATTGATGAATGTAGATCATTAACTTTATTTATATCGGATCACCTTGAGCCTAACCAGATCATTCTGATGGTAACAATTCAAAATGTTGGCATTTTTTTACTCACCTCAGATTGGTAATCTGTTTTTAGTGGACGTAACACATGCTCACTTACTAGTTACAACATTAGTTAATTAACGACAGTGTGACCAAGTCAGACTTCAGCTCTACGCTTTCGTTATTTTTATTGCCTATCCTTGTGACAGGCTTAAGCTGTTGTAATAAATATTTATATGGAATAAAAAAATAATTCCAATAAATATTTATGTCTGGACCAGGAATTGAAAAAACTCTACAAGTGAGGTACAACATACAACGTTGGAGGTGAGGCGCATCGGAGCATTATCCATAAATCATCAGATCGCAAATCATCAGATCGCAGATCATCAAATCGATGAAACTATGAGCACATTTGCTTATTGAGCCATCATGGCGCTTTACATCTGCAGCAAGAGATGCACATTACTGTTAATGGAATATCATTAATTGAAAGGGTATATACAGTAGTCATCATATTGGAAGTGCATTACAGACTGTATTATTTAATAAACATGCCATTGCGGTTGCTTGTGGTATAAACGAAGTTCGTAGTGTCATTTTTTGTCGTCTAAAGAATTCGAATCAGCAATCATATGAGTTTACAAAATAATAGAAATATGACGTTTTGATTATGTCAAATAAAATGGAAGTTGTGCCCGGGACAGCGCCGTACGAGAAAAGACGAACAAGAGTTGGCGAATCCTCTTCTTACAATAAGTAATGATAAACTATAATAATAAAAAAAATTAACCAACTCAACTAGAAAAATTAGTTGTATCGGAAGTTACTACGTGTTTCCAGTTTAGTTAATTAATTTTTTAATGAAAATTTACTATGATTTATTGTAAGTAGAGTTATCACCAACTCTTGTTGTTCGTCTTTTCTCGTCTGGCGTTGTCCCGAGCACAGTTTCTCCTGAAACAACGTAACGAGTTTCTAAACTCATTGATATGAGTTTACGTTGTTTCATAGAAACTGTCAATACCGAAAGATACAAAAAAATATGTTGATGTTACGAATGAAATGTGTCAATAGAGTCACTGAAATGTCCTGGATATGTATTTTAATTGGATATAAGTGTGAGGGATGTTAAATTGCGCGAAATACTTGTCTAAATAATTTATATAATGTGTATATGTCACACATGAAAAAAGGTTTGAAATTATATACCTACGAACGAAATTGTAAATTTGTTGAGTGCAGCTTGTGGTCGATGAAATGGCAAATATCTTCGTGCTAATTGGATAAATGATCATCGTTTGTTCTGATAAATATTTCTGACTTGTTTACAAACCGTTTGTTTGTCTGATGCGTCTCACGTGATATGTCGTGTTTTTCAGATCAACGCAACGGCAACATTTTAAGCAGGTCTTCTTGCAATTACATTAACGAGCGAAAGCTTATTAACATTTTATTATTCTTCGATACAGCTTCATACGTGTGATATTTGTTTCAAGCAATTGGTTGCATTAACATTTTTGAATTTATATTGCTTTCTTGTTTCAAAAAGTAGTTATGGAATGTTTGCGAGATGTTCGAATATCATGGAGGCCGTTTTTGCTTCTTTTAAAATACTATGGCGTGGGAGATTTTACTAATCTGTATAATACAACAAGTGAATATATTAGTGTGAAAGCAAAATTCAAAAAGTATTTATATCGAATGTACTCGCTCATTGTGTTACTTGAATGCTGGTTCAATATTCTAAACAGGATCTATGGCCAGTCAAGTGTCCCAATTTCATTTATGGCGTATGATGTGCATCTATATGCCACCACATTGTGGCATATCTGTGGCACAGGTACCAAAACTGTTTTGTTTCTGAATATTTGGCATTCACAACGATTTATTACGTTCTTTAGCATCTGGGGAGAAATTCAAATAAAGTTAAAGAATATTGACAGGTTTGAAAGAAGGTTAACATGTTTTACGTGGTCAGTAATTTCAGTTGTTCTATTGACAATAGTCATGCAAATAATTTGTAAGTATTCCAAAATTCACCCTTTTACTCTATTCTAATCGTTACAAAGTGATATGTGCTTAAATTCATCTCGGATTTTATCGCTTGATTGTCGTATTTTATCGCTTGATTGTCGTATTTTATCGCTTGATTGTCGTATTTTTTCAATCTGCATTTGAAATGGGGGGGGGGTTGACTTCTGAATCAAAGGAAATAATTTCCGTCTGTTACTCAAGATTTCCCCAGGGACATGGGGAGAATTTTTGTCTGTAATGCTGGAATAATAATTTTCGACTTATTTAGCCAAAATGTTCCAGAAATCCCTTGATGCATCTTGCCTAAAGCAGGGAAATTGATCAATGTGCCCTATATACAAATCGGGGAATTTTGCGAAAAAACATGGCATCGGACAGTTGTTAATCGCTCACCCCGAGGCGGTTGACCATTGCCCTCTACCCTCTGTTTTAAAGTTTCACCTCTCCCTCTTCCACTTTCCGGCCCCGTTTTTCGATTTTACTTATTTCATTTTCTTTGGACGTGCGCAATGACACACCATTCTCGAATTCAACTGACGGGGAGCATGGTTGCTCCGAAAGCTATATACGGTCAAACTTGTTTTATTAAAAAAAATTGGGTATTGACGAAAGTCTTGGGTGAGTTCTTCCGTTTGTCTTTTGTGTTTCGCACATTTTCATTTTCTTAATTTATCTTCGAGAAGATGTTTTAAATTTTACGTTTAAACTATCTTCGTTCCCGAGTTTCTAATTGTAGTCCTGCAATTCCCCGTCGTCTTAGTTTATACAGAGTATTAAACAAACTTGTAAAGTAGTAATTAAAGTTGTTCAATTATTTATCTATTCTTAGGTATGACTATCAAAATGTTCATGGAAAAACAATTCTTTTTTCCAAATTTGGTATTACTCTTTATATTTAGACTGCACTTTTCCCAGATTAATATTTTGATCTTAGGTTTCTTAATATTGGCGTGTGGGTCATTAGCAATAACCTTTTGCGAAATTCGCAATATCCTAGAAGTTGAAGTAGAGTTTGTTGAAATTTCTTTATGCGAATTTAATCGCCGGTTTCTGCACTTCGTGAAGTTGGTAAGATTGTTTGACGACATCATGTCAAACGCGGTTGGGATTTATTTTATTTGTTTCATTTTGTTAAATATTCTGAATACCTTTTCAATTGTTGGTAGTGGAATAACTGCCTTTTATAATATATTCTGGTTTTTCGAATCTACAATTATTTTAGTAGTGGTTAGTTACTCCGCGTCAGCAGTAAACCACGAGGTTAGTAAACAGATGTTTTGTTGTCTAACTTGCATCAGATCATTTTGACGAGGCGATGACCTAGTCCTTAAATCAGGCAAATATGGAATTGCCAACATCAATTAGGGTTTTCTTACACTTTTAATTATAGGCATGCAAGTCATACGAAAGATTGTGCCTGATTAATGCGGAGCGGTTGCCAATTAAATGCCAAAATCTGGTAAATGTATCCAATATCCCATTGTTATTGTATTTGTGAAGATGAATTATTTAAAGCGTGGTTTCAAATATTAATTTTTACAAAATATAATTATATATTTCTAATTTTTTCTTACTAGCTTATGATATTGCAAAACCAGTTGAAGAATTCTTCTGTTGGGTTAACATGTTTCGGAATTTATGGTGTTACTCGACAGTTGCTTATATCGGTAAGCGGATCAAAATTGCATTGTAAGAAAAACAAAAAGCAAATAATCCAGCTGATTATTCATGATCGCACTTTCAAAATGTCTTATTCTTTCTTAAACAGATTGCCAGTTTGTATTTGACCTACGTCTTCGTTTTAATGCAGTTCAAATAAAATTGCCTACTTATATATACTTATATTGCACAACTCGATATCCCGTTGTTTATTATTTTGTATTGTATATCGTTTATGTGCGAATTCACGGTTTCATGCCCTTTTTACAGTACACATTTCTATTTTGAAATCACTGTTAGTGTAACTGCTGTAGTAGAAACACGTACGTTATGTAAAGGCTTAACACCTAAAATAGAGAAAAAGTATTTTTTTATGAATTAAGTTTATAGAAAATAGTTGTATATTTAAGAGAGAAGTATCTATGTTACTATTGCAATATCTGTATTTTCGCATGCTATTATTATTTACATGTACAATACAATATATTTAAGATTTGTATTTAAAATGCGGCCTCACCGATGGAAGTAATTTTCTTGTTACAACTACCATTCCAAATGCAGTTAATCCAACATTCGATCCAGAGAGCTGATTCTGGATGGAAATTGCCTGAAAAACCATATTTGTATGTATAAACACCGAAGTGCGCATACTTTAAAATATCATTGGTCAGTGATGGTATATCTTAGGACTCTATGTTTATGCAACATTGCCTCGTAAGTCCTTACCTGAGTTTGCTGATAAATTGGCAAGTTGTCCAGTCGCATTTTGCACAGTATGTTATAAATACCATTTGCCTATTGAGTTAATCAAAATAAACTTACTATGTGACAAGTGAAATAGTAAAATGATGTTGAAGTACGGTGGGTTGACGTGTAGGTCTTAACAATGGATTTGCTTACCTGGCAGTTAGCATATGAAGTTGATACACACATAACAATTAGTTGTAAAATCCCCTTTACAAGCCACACAATGTTTGTCTGGACTCCTATGATGGTATAACTGCATAAAGAAATTAAAAATAATTAAGTGAGAGCTTAAAATTACGTGAAAAATGTCTGATCTGGTCTGATGTAAAATACTAAAGGCGTAGGTGGTCTCACCCGTCATCTTTTGTGTACACTGAAACGTATGTCTGACAAGCCGTGATCACGATGTAGACGAATATATCCAAACCTATCTGAAACGAAAACATCGTGTCCACCAATTTTACCATTTTCATGAGTACTTGGTGTCGTCGGTAGAACATGTCCACGTTGTCATCTCGCCTAATGGTGCCTGTGGACACCACCTTAGTGAGGCAATTAAAATTCTTCGTCTCTGCGTTCAAATGAGTTGCCAAACTTTGGCCCACTTCGTTGATGAATATTCCCAGGCTGGATGAAAGCAGAACGATGAGTCCGGTGATATGCGCCGAATAGAAGTGACTGAATCCTCGTATTACCACGAACGCGCAGGCAAGGTTTGAACTTCGACATGGGCGTTGATACGAATCTGCCGTAAGATATACTGAAAATACGTGCGTACTCAGGTTAAACCGATGTATTGTTTTTAACCCGAGTAATTGATAACAGAGTAACTGATTTTCAAGAACCCACATCCTGCCGTTCATTTGATTTTTTAAAAATTGATACCCCATAACGTAAACGGTTACAAAACAAACTTAACAAAACGTATTTTTTAAATTTATCTTTAAAATCTCCCAACTTACCAATTTTGGGCTATAACCTACAAAAAGTGGGGATCGGCAAATCGATACTGTATCGGGCTTGCCGGTTAAAGGGCTACGAAATACACATACTTTTAATTTTTAATTTATGCACCTACAAATAAAGGTTACTTTAACATTACTATATATCTCCTGCATTTGTCAGTATTTGTGTTGATTAAATTATTTAGCGACATGCTTTGTTTAAAATGGTATGGAAATTTCAAGGAGCCTGTGAACATTTTGAAATTAAATTAGGATTTTTATTTTTTATTGATGCTGCGATCAATGATTCATTTTTATTGATTGCAGGTATTATTTTAAGAAATATCCTATGCAGTATGCAGTACTATAAAGTGTGCAGGAAACGACACAAAAATCTATCTGACAATGTCAATTTTACAAGCACACACAATTTGTTTGTAACTTACGTATCGTATGAAATATGGACTCGACTCCAAATACAAGGAGATGGGCAACTGAAGTATTCCTAACTCGTCTCTGTATACTTGATCGTGTTTTTTCTGAGAAGTCAAGTTGGTGCCACATGTCTAAATAGTTTTGCATTTCGTTGTACCGCTTCATGCGAAACATCACGAAAACACACGTCAGGCTAATGACCTGTTTCATGTACCACACACCGGATGTGTAAAATCCGAGATGATTCAAAAATAAATCCGTGTTCTGGAAGTCACCCAAATAGTAGACATAAGAAATTAGTGATATCCAATTTATCAGAACCATCGATATGCCGACATAGTTTGACAAGTTCCAATTTAGGCGACTTCCTCCTGATTTTTGGTATCTTACGATTCCCAAGCAACAAAGGAAACTCCAATAGGGGTTCAAGTGTAAGCTTGCCATTCTAATATGCGACCGCAAAACTAGCTTCGTTTCCGATGTGGTATTCGATTTCCTAACAAATGGGAAAAATTCAGAACAGAAAGTGTTCCATTTTGATTAGAAATTGCATCATTATTGATTCTATGGTAGTGACTTATTCCATTTGTATTTGTCATTTACATTACCTAGACTCGTGTTGCTGAAAGCATTGTTAGACTTTATTTTCTTGTTTGCTTTTTATGTCCTATTTTCTGTATGGGGTTGTTTTCAATCATCGACCAATTAATTACCAGTTGAAATGAGCAAGCAGTTGTTTGTAATAACGTCAGTCTAAAGTATATCCATGAATGTATTTCCCTGTCATTTACCTGTCAATGAATTATTTATATTCACTTTTTAAGTACAGATCAATTAATTGGAATGACTTTTAAAATTTGTCAATTAATTATTTTATATTTTTAAATTAATATACCGTTTACATTTATTTTTACTAAGCAAACCGAAATGCATCTCACTGTGAAATTATTGAATCTGTAAATTTATTTTTGCGTGGTCGTTTAATTTTTTGACGAAATTTGGGGTGATCTCATACCATACCATTTCATGTCCGAGTTGATTCGCTAAACAATTCACTCATGTAATTTCATTAAAATGATTGCATGAACAAGACAGCTCGATTATGCAGGCATAAAATTATAAATGTTATCATTCGCTAGTCAATTCATGTAAGCATTCTAAAATTTAGACCATTGCACTTTTAAGAATAGTTTTATACATGCCATTCATTGGTAGGAGATTAAAGGATAAAATTGAGTATTAGTGACTCTGTATTGATACATTTCGTTCTGAATATTTCTAATATTGTAACTTGTTTCGTTGCATGAAATTTGTCATTTGTGGATGAAATCCTAATTTGACAAATTTCCTGTAGGCCTAGTTGTGTTATCATTGTTATGTATACTATGCACATGTAGCTTTCGCATCTTCCTCATTAAAACTTTATATAGATTGCTTTTTCATTGCGCTGAAATGTTTGTTTAAAACATGTAGGCTATGACTTTTGAGTGATGCATTTGCACGAGTACCGTAGATAAATACTCAAAGTAAAAACATTTTCTGGTTATAATTTGGTTTGTCTGTTCTGTGCCTGGTTACCACTTTTGTGTTTTACTTAAAAAATAATTCGCCCTGTAAGAGCTTCGCTAACTTCACTCCTAACGGTCTCTAAAAATAATACACGATTTACGATTTCTGTTCAAGACAATTCTTGCAATTCTATCCGTAATTGGAATTGTACATGTTGGTCCCATTCACAACTTCCACTCTCGGTGTTTCCGCGTTTGGAACCTCGTAACTAGCTGCCTTATTTTAGCAACATGCTGTTATTACTTTACCGTGTTACTCTCAGATGAGAATTTTTCAAAATCCAATTTTGATATGCACCTAGTCATTGTTTCATCGTGCATAGGCTACACGCACGTTGCACTAACAGTTTTATGTGTAATCGGAGTGTGTTTTCTTAAGAATGGCCTGTCCAATGTCTTTGATGCCTGGTTGGCAATTCCGGTTTTACATCCTGGCATGATTAAAGCTCTGGAGACTCGCACACTTTGTTTTACAAAGAGACTTGTATTCGCTTCAGTGTGCGCAATTGTGTTGGTTATTTTCTGTAAGCATTTTAAAAATTATTTTATCTTTTAAATTACTGTATTTAATCGAGTTATTATTTTGATCGTAAAATTGAAATGGGTTACTCATTCATGTTATTCCAGAAAGGTGGTTAAATGATCAAGTCACATAATAATCAGTTTAGAATGTGACATAAGACGTCATTTCTGTATCTCATTTCAATCGATTTATTTTTCCAGATACAATCAGGGCTACTATTTTGAAAGGCACAGTCACCCTTAATGATATTTTTGTTAAAGGAGCACACAATTATTACCCCTTCGAATGTGTAAGCATTTTTGTTAACTTTTCGTTTGGATCGCTTTATATACTAACCTGTGCAATTATCACTGAATTGCTTTCACAATTTTGTTCCTGTGTTTCGTACCAAACATTTGGCATTCACTCAAATCGCCCGACTGTTCAGCAACTTTCCAAATTTTACATGAAAACAGTTGATTTCGTGAATGCTTTTAATTCTTGTTTTCATCTCTATTTGGGAGTTAATATTCTCTGCAACCTCATCCTTGGTTGCGTATTCGCTTACGTTGTTCTCGGTAGGGTACCGCATACACTGAGCGTTCAGGTTGAGATTTTTCTAGTTAGGTGTGTCTGGCTAATGTACTACTCATTGCACTTCATTGTTTTTGCGTGGTTCTCATCAGCAATAAATTCCAAGGTATTTATTATTCTTTACCAAAAAAAGCCATTGCTTTGGTACACACACAGGGCCTTTAATATTTTTGTTTTTATTGTTTTAGGGAAAAGAATGCTTTTCTGCTGTTAGCAAATTACCTATTGAATCTTTCTCATCTCATGAACAAAATCAGGTAACTAGAATTTGTTTCATGATAGAAAAAATGATGCATTACAATTTCGTATTTATTTTGGTGCTATTGGGGGTGGGGTCGTTCGTGAAATAGAAATATTTAATTTATTTGTATATACATTCATTCATTCATTTAGTTAATATTTCTTCAAAATGTCATTGGAAACACAGACCTTGGCGTGACCTGCTTTGGGTGTGTCTTAATTACTAGAGATATTTTTCCAACGGTAAGGATTAAGACTAAATCTCGTAGATAATCGTTATTACGTTTGTTCTCAGTCAGTATGGCACCAAGTTAAATGTAAAATCTATGGATATCATAGATTTTGCATAGGCACTACAAGCGTTACGTCCCCTTCATGGTGCTTAGGCACTGTGCCAGGGGGAACGACCCCGGGATCGAAATTTTTGAGAGCCCGCGCCGGGAATTGAACCCGGGACCGCCGAAACCACATTCAGTCACTAAACCAACTGGGCTACGATGAGTCGTACCTTATAGTCGTACATTATAGTCGTACATTATAGTATTTATAGTAAATTATTTTATATTTGTGACAAAATTAACAATTTTATTGAATTGATTATATTTCTTGTTTATTTTTCAGGTTGTTGGTATATACGCGAGTTATTTCTTTTTGATAATTCAGTTTAGCAAATCAAAATAGATCGGCCTATAAAGCCACAAAAATATTCAACCTGCATTAACCGTCTACAGATCGCATAATAATTGCTGATATAATTTAAACCCACCAACCAGGTGTGTGTGTACGCGCCTCTCCGCCAGGTTTTTATTATTTGGTTGTGTAAAAAAAAAGCTCTTTCGAATAATTTTGAAAACATTCTCACGAGACCATTCTTATCGTCACGCCTAAGTGTTGTCTGTTGTTAATATAATGAACATAGGTTTGGCTGTTCACCAGTTCGCACTTGACCTTGGTATCATGGTTACTGTCAAACTTGCGAAGCAGTCGCACTAGCAAATACTCCTAGTAATATATTTTGATATATTTATATTTACCTTTGGGTTGCACAAGCCGTATTTCATTTGTGAGATGTGTTGTATTTTTTATTGGAAATTTTCAGCGTTCTGAGGATGTTTTGACACTCGATGGTTTTGACGCTAAGGGCATAAGAGACAGTCTGCATGGTGGTGTTTCGATAAGTGCGACTATAACAAATATTGAATAATCCCCACTATAATATTATTGAATAATAAGGGTAGCAATGGTTCAATTTTTAACCTCAAAATACTTACTTTTTGATTAGTCATGTTATGTTATAAGAGTAATAATAAAAAAATTATGACATAAGTAACATTTGATAACAGGGATATGATACGGAAAAGCTATTTTACAGGCATACTCTGTACCATTTCAATTATATTTTTCAATTCCCATTTTAACTCTGAAAGTAGATTCATGGCGCCGAAAGTAGATCGTTGGTTCGAGGGTTAATCGCATCATAGCTAAAGATTTACATTGCTGCCCCGTGTAGGGCAATCACACAACACTCTGTTGCTTTACAATTTGCCATTTCGGGGGTGCCATTGATTCTGTTGAAACGTATCATAATAAAATGTTAATCAGTATCTTACTTTCAAATTTCCCGACCACAGTGATTTTTTTATTATTCAGTAAGTAGTGATTTCACCTGGTGAACACATAACAGTACAAGTGTAGAAAGCACACTACAAACGAAAAAATGCGAGAGCTCATGATGCTTAGGCATTATAAGAGCTCCCGCCACTTGTGATTAACGATATACTCGGATAAGCAGGGAGCAATCTATGCCAAAATAACTCTGTACCCCGCTGGGCAATAGTAAATAAATATGAAATCTTCAATACAATGCATCGGTGTCCAAACTTTTGACAATGGTTATGACTATCTTCTTATGTTGTGCATAACTTGGGCTTTCCAGGCACAACTGAGTTAAGTTAACAATTTGGGCCATCTTACATGTAAGTTCCCGCTTCGTGATCATGAGCCTGGACTGACGAGGGAGGTAAAGGTCTACCTACAAGTTGTTCTTCTGGGGAATATTAAAATTTAAATGAATAGTGTGTGCGTTAGCTACAAAATGTAGGTCCTTTTTAAATTAAATTATATAATAAAAATATGTTTATACTAAACAATTTCAAAAATTGGAATATGGTTTTGCTATAGGGTAGTTACACTGTAAGCATTCTTCTAGTTGCTTGAGAAATTTTAATTGTGTTTAAAAATAGTGAAAATGGTCCATCAACAAGCCGTACGTAGATCGTGTCAAAGACACG
Source organism: Mycogona germanica (assembly GCA_034698785.1). NCBI lineage: Eukaryota > Metazoa > Arthropoda > Diplopoda > Chordeumatida > Chordeumatidae > Mycogona > Mycogona germanica. The sequence continues at coordinate 14,677 of JAQGBY010001220.1, forward strand.
TAGTCTGACTTTATTATATGTTAACAGAACGCACCCTCTAAGAAACAATACAAATTCTGTACATGCTGGCTGATAATGCGGCAGCACGTATTGATTTATGTAGACATTGCTGTTATTTTCCATTGACCTTTTGCATTACTGTAATTGCCATCTCGAACAATAAGTATTTGTAGTTGTTTGCAGACATTTCCACTTTATTTGCTTGATCAATGTACAGCCGCTGTTTATGGAATGCGATCAGCAGTTCGGGACACGAAATTGTTCGCGTCAGCAGCACCAACTGAGTGTTTAAATGTCAATTGTCGGGATCTGATATTTTCACAAACAGTTTGAGGTGAAATACATTTAAAATTAGAATCTTGAAATTTAGTCAAACCTATTTTTTTGGTTGGAAAAATGATCAAACGCTGCGTCAACGTGTCTTCGCTAAATGACCTACAGGTTTACTGGCAACCTGTTCTGATATTTCTTAGGTGTACTGGCATGATGAATGTCGAATCCAAGTCGGATTTCATATCTGTTATGTGGACTATTTGGAATTGCTTCATATTTTGTGTTAGTTTTGGTATTTGCGCTTACATAGACATCAAAGGGTTCACAAGTCAACGCGATAGAGAAAATGTCAACTTTCAGCAGATCGCGTTAGAGCTATCGGATTTTTTTTTTCACATCGAGATTTTTGGATTCCTTCTGATGGCGATCAGAGCGTCCCATTCGAAAAACTGTTGGCGCCACCTGTTTCGTTTGTGGAAAGATATACCTGCCTGTTCGTCTGACCTGGTTACACATTTAGAGAAACGTATTTTTTCTTGGATCAAATGGATCAGCCTGATCACGTGTTTTGTGCTGCTCTGTGAATGCGTATGTACGTATCTTCTACAAAACTGCATTTTACTTGAGATGAATTTTATGTTTAGCAATTATGATTTAGTAATGGGGACTGTGGTCTAGACGGGATCGAATCCTAACTGGATAAAATTAATAACAAAAATTATATTCATCCAACCCATCAGATTGTGTTCTGGGATTCTGAGTTTGATTAATTCTGAGTTTAATTAACTTGCATATTGTGCGCCTCATGTAACGGTTAAGTTACCATACGGTTTGGTGAGGGTGCGTTGGAGGTGTTGAGGCAATCTTTCTCTTTACGCCAGATCAACCTTTGAACTTGACTTGAAGGTTATAATTATTGACACGTATTCTGTTCTGTTTCTGTTTCAGTTATTTATTTCTTTCAGGTGATCACCATCGATCGGTTATCGCTGGCCGTTTTTGATTTGAGTTCATTATATTTTCTTGTCGCCTTGGAAGTGTGCTATGTTGGTTTTTTCGTTCTCTGTTGCGTGACCTTGGGAGAAGCCTACTCTCTATTCGACTCTCAATTGCAACGTGACGTTCTCAACAAGTCCGTGGATGTTTCATTCATTCGCGAGTTCTACTTCAAATTGTTTGATTTGGTAAAAACTCTGGACAATATATTTGTTTTTTCCTTTGGAATAAATCTCTGTAACCACGTTCTGCAACTCTGCTACAACTTGTTTACTTTCACAACATATTTTAATGGTAAAAACGAATTTGGTAGTCCAATGGGCTATTTCATATTTTGGCTCGCCTACTCCTTATATTTTATAGCCATTCTTTGTTGGGCTTCATCGTCGCTTAGCACAAAGGTTTGTTTGAAACACTATATGGTACGCATGTATTCCTATTTCTCTTCAATATGAATGATGCTTTATGACTTGATTGTAATCTGTATTCAAATTGAAGGCCCAAGTTTCGTTTGAGTTTCTCTGCAAAATACCAACGACCGAATTAAAATTCGAAGATGGAATTCAGGTGATCTTAATAAGTTTTACAAATTATTATTGTTCCTCTACTGATAAGTCAGCTTTACCTCTAACTGCAGAATGGATTTTAACTTTTGTTTGTTTTATTTGTTTTTCGCTTTGGCAATAACAGTTAATATCGCTCCAAAATATCACTGCGGGATCACACAGTGGATTAACCTGTTTTGGTGTTATAATTGTTACAACGCGCATGTTTCCATCGGTGAGATTAGTAATTATTTCATTTAAATTTAATACTGTTTTTCAGATTCTCTATTTTAAGATTGTCATTACGTTGTCATTCCGTTATATTCTTTCATTTTGTGATATTCTGATATTTTGTATGCATGTGAGCTTTTTTCTTTAAGGATTTAATCATAAGTAATGACTCACTTGTTTCTGTTTTGCATTTTAGATTGTCAGTTTCTGTCTGACGTATCTATTCCTGATGATACAGTTCGACAAACCATAGACTTTTTCGCACCTCGTTCAACGTCATCAATGAAAATTATCTCACATCACGATTTTATAATTTCCATATTTATCGGCAATAAATTATTGTGAAATGCGTGTGTGTATATATTTCTCTCAATAACATGGTGTGCAGTGTGAGTATAAAAAAGTGAGTGGATAAAAATATGAAAACGTTTATCAAATGAACAGTTTACATCGATTGATTGGTGTTTTATTGACAACTTAAAACAAATGATTCATGTATGATTTTTTTATGGAAGCAAAATAAACTGATCCTACCTAGCTTCTAAATTATCGTTTGTGACGGACAGGTGTTAAAGTGACGTTTGACGTTTGATCATTAACGGCTATATATATTAACTTGGCGTAACATATTGACAGCATTTTTATGTTGTGAGATTAATTAATCAATTTTTGTTGTATGTGTAACAATGGTTTGCAAATTAACAAGAAAAGTGAACACACTGGCGACCAGTCTTGGTTATATCATTAGGTAGTGTTTTTCTCCTACTTTTTATTGATAGTTTATCTAACCAATTAAGGAATATTTGAGAAACTTAACGTACCAAATATTTCAGAGTTCACATTGTGCCATAATTGAAACTGCTGTTCACTATACAATAATTAACTTTTCAACTTATTTAATAAGTGCAAAATCAAATTAGTTTTTTGTATTCTCTTTGAAAGAGTTGTTGCTTTATTCGTTACTATTTTATACTGTTGATAGATACTCTTTGTTCGTTCATGGGTGTAAGACATTGTTCTTAATCTTGTAGTTCAAGCATATAATAAATTTGGAAGCTACATTAATATACATATATAAATTTCTATCTAAGCGTTTATTAGTTTTATTGTTAGTCAGGTTAAGTAGTAAATCTTTGTTAAAATGATTTTTACACCTCAAGAATACGATTGGGAAGCGTCGATTTGCGATGACGTTAAAAAAAATCGTTTCATTAATTTAACTGACTTGCCCACACTTTGGAATCCAATATTAACCGTTCTTAGAATATCTGGTTGCATTAACATACAGTCTACGAAACCAGCACGAGATAGGTTATCAGACAATCTATTTAAAGTATGGAATGTGTTGTCTTGCTTGTTGGTTGCGATTTTACTTGCCTGGGAACGAATTAGCGCGTGCCAAGATTTTATCCCTTCTTTTCATAGCTTACGGACGGACTTAGACAAACAATTGTACTTGTTTTTTGCATTTACTTGGTATTTCCAATTTTTGCTTTTTCTTATCATTTTCATGGCTAATTCGTATCGAAGTAATGGATTTGCTTGCTTGTTCGCTCTTTGGCGCGCATTTCAACATTCTTCACCTCGGTTGGCGGCTAACGTTAACAAGCGTATTAGATGGATGACCTGGTGTTGTCTTTACGTAAGTCTCGTATTGGGTCTGGTAAAAGGAATTTGTAAGTATTAGTTATTTTTTCCATTTTCTATTAAGCCGGTTTCCATGGAGATTGATTAATTTGTCGATTTCTGATCACGAAATCACCATCCTGCCGGACGAGGAGATCACATCTTTATTTCTGTTTTCACTTGCAACTGTAGCTTATTCCATCCATCTGGTCATTTACCCGCCGCCGTCGCCGATGTTTCAGGCTTGTTTGCGGGATCTTTCGAGATCTTTTGTCTTATTAATCGGGGAATTGGTCAACGGGTTCATCTTACTCATGTGCTTCACCTGCTCAATTTTGCTCTCCGAGTTGAATGCAGAGTATAGCCGTCCTTTGAAGCGCGCCACTCTGAAAATTGACTCGATGTGTCGTGCATATCACGATGCTTTCGATATTGTGGAGTCGTTCGATCGACTGCTGAAACATTGTATCGGAATCAGCTTTGTTTCTGCCATTGTTGGATCGTGCTACGCCACGTACCTCATTTTCTATCAAACCCAAGGTGGCAGTTCCTTCATGGCTCCTTTGTGGGCGCTGTATGCATTGTGTTACGAAATGGTATACTCGTGGGCTGCTAGTTCTGTTTCCAAAAAGGTTATTTCCTCATACTTTTCTTTATTAATAGTTATGTTATGTATTCTATTTATCAACCTTTAAGATTCACCGAACACGATACGTACTGGCACTAGGTACTAGGTGTCGCACAATTCGTTATTTGTTAGGCGATGTGAGGTTAGGTTTGGATTGTCGTCGCTAGTGGCGCTTTTCATAGCTAACGGCTTATGGACTTACCAAAGTGTATGCTAAAATTGATTAATGTGATTACCTTTTGTTATTTTTGTTGCGAAATTTCAGGCTAGCGACTCATTCGGAGTAGTCGCAAAGATTCCAATTTCATATTTAAATTCTGCTGATCGATCACAGGTTTGTATCATAAGATGCCGGCATATTTTACTCTGTGTGTTGTTGTTGTCATGTATGAATATTATTGTGTCATGTACTATTTAATTCCATAGTAGTTCGGTCTTTTGGAAATTTTGAATTGTTTTCTTAAATTTCCAGGTTTTATCACTTACATTCTTCATCGGAAATTCTGATATTGGATTGACACTTTTTGGATTTTTCACAATAACTAAAAGCTTTTTTCCTTCTGTAAGTTTTGTGCAATTTATAAACTCAAGTAAAGTGGTTTAAAATGTATTTGTAATGTGCACAGTGAAAAGTAGTAATGGTTTCTTTCTCTGTGGATTTTTTGAAACAGCTCATCAGCGTGTTCCTGACATATTTTATAATTGTCATCCAAACTCGTCAAGAGTCGAATTATCCCGAATATTAATCCCGAACATCGCTTTAGACGTCCGCTTTATGCAAATATATATATATAATCGTGTGACTCAATGCCGATTATGACATTTATGGTTAAGAATTTGTTTATATTGAACTCATGCGTATTTTCTTTTGTGCGTTGGGTATTGTATTGTTTTGGAGTAATCTGATCTCTAATATTGAAATTGTCATGCTATCAGTGAAGTGTTTTCGTTCTACCATAATGAATATTCAGTATATTCAGTTGATGTTTTCGTGTGAATATATTATATTTGTTAAAATAGATTAATTAAATTTTCTCTATGATTGTTCACTCATTCTCCGTGAATAGAATGTGTCAATCAAATGTTGTCAACGCTATTAAACATATTTGCATTTTGGCCAGAGTGGTTATGTATTTAGTATATACTCATGTGTGGCAATCGCTAATTCGTAAGAATTTACTATCTTTGAATATTATTTGATGATTATAAATGATTATCATATTAGAAATTATCACAGATGGAATATTTTCAGACATAGTATTGTAATTTGTGTTAATTTCCTATTGCGAGGTTGTTTAATACAGGTCTTTTGATGCTGCTTTAGACAAACTGCTAAAATGCAAAAATTATTTTCGCATGTTGATCATGTTAAAATGGATTTCGTTTCATTGCAAGATTTGCACTCACTTTGGCGGCCTTTTTTAATTGTTATGAAGGTGTTTGGTCTAGTAAATCTCGATTTGTCCAAGGGTTCGTTGTTTTGGCGTATTTTTTGGCGTCTGTACTCTTTCTTCGTGGCCGCTTGTGCGCTTTACATATTTTACGATAGATGTGAGTGGATAAAAGAATTCAATTTTCTTAGCTTCGGCCATGATGACTTAGAACGCAACTCAAATTTTATCTGGCGTTTTTGCGTGTTTGTTAAAATATCTAGTGTTGTATTTGCTTCAAACTGTGTGAGTTTTTTTCCATCTCTCTGCCTTCTGTGGCGCCAAATTAAAGTAGCTCCTTCAATGGCCACCGAGATTAACAAAAACATTCGTCGAAACGCTTACGTTGCTTTGGCACTTACCACGGCATTTCTCACTGTGCGTTTTTCAAGTAAGTTTAGTCCTATTAATATTGTTTTAAAATATTGACTTTTTGTCCCTGGGGTTTTCTTATGTGTAATTTTCATTAAACACTTTTGTTTTTTGAATTCTTAGCAATCGAATGGCCAAGTTATATTCGAAATACTTTTATAATAAACAACTTTCAACTAAAGTATTTTGGGATTCTGGTCTTCTGTGTGCTGGAAACCTATATCGTTGGATTTTCCTTTCTCGTTTGCAACACCGTTGGCAATTTATTCGTCGCATTAGAAGAGCATCTCAAATCTGAGATCAAAACGAATTCCCAATGCATTGAGCAGTTTCACAAAACGTTTCTGTATTTTACGAAAATTGTCTTGGTTGCCGACAAATCTTTGTGTCTGCTTAATGGAGTCTCCATCTTGGGCTCACTTATCATGGCCGTGGAGAACACTTATTTTTTGTATCAGGACTTCAGAGAAATCACATATTCCGTTTCATCTTTGTATTGGTATATTGAAATAATTGTTTTCCTGTATATCGATTGTTGGTTTTTGGCGTCTGTCAATTCAAAGGTACTGTATTTATTCCGACTATTTATTTTACCATACTTAGTAATTTGTAAAACTTGATATCGAAATTTTGATTAAATCTGCATGCTGCATCGCATTTCGGTAGGTCACTTGGCTAATTGCTAAGCTCTCTACATTTTTTATTATATTTTGTTTAATTTTTTTTAAATTTCATTTGTTAAATTAAAAAATAAAAATTAACCTTATTACAATTTTAATATTATCTTATTTGTGTCATTTTTTACAGGCCCACATGTCTCACGAAACTATTTGCAGCATCTCACTTTCGAGTTTACCACTGTCTCAACAAACACAGGTATAAATATAATAGAATATTCACTTCACAAATGGCGTGGCAGGTTTTCGTTGATTGCCGCTCCCACAAATCAATTGAAATTTACGTGAAAAGTGCTCAGAATTATTTTGAATATAGTAAACTAGGCCAGAGATTTCATACATTATATTTTATAGTGTCAGTTGATTAATTAGTTATGTATAAACGTATATTATTCAATAGTAACCAATTTGTTCTTTCACCTTCCTTTAAATTGAGGTCATCAATCGCAAACAGCACCACTTTGGCGTGCTGCCCAACAACAAATAATAAACCGTCTATTCGCTTAGGCATGCTTCACTTCTGATTAAATTTTAAAAAATGCATTTGTTGCTAGCGTTTTTGTATATTTATAATTACTATTTTTTTAAAACTGATTCTAGGCATTGTCTCTGCAAACGCGTTTATGCAGTTCACAAATTGGATTCACTTTGTTTGGTGTTTATGTAGTAACACCGTCATTTGTACCCACAGTAAGCTCATTTATGGTTGTGCGTTTGATGTTACATTTGATGGTAAGAATACCAACCTGTCATAATGTTTCGTTCTATTTCATTTTACTGTTCTAGATTGTCAGTGGGTACGTTTCATACGTTATTATAATGGTCCAGTTTGGAGGATCGACTTTGTCCAATGTGAAAACTCCAATCAACTGTACATGTCATTAATTGCAATTAATTGAAATGTTATTACATATTTTGTGTTTCAATGTTTCAAATGAAAGCTTGTTATTTAACACATTTACTGTATTTTCACCGGAAAATAAATATAGAATAATCAGGATTGATAACAATTTTAGCAGTGTTTACAAAATGTAGAAATGAGAGGTTATATCCGATATCGAATTGAGATATCTGCTATGTATATACTAATAGGTCGAAATATTTATTACAATGCAATGAATAATTTTGTGAAAAGCAAAAATATGTAACGCAATTTTCGGCAAAATGTTTCTCTTTTACAAGTGTGAATGATCTAGATATCATTTTTTTTTTTTTCAATTCACTGAAGTGACGGTCGTTCATCTCGAGTATCATCATGATCATCATTAGTGTGTCATCAGATATATGGCATATAGTGTATTTTATTCACTTATGATACACTCCATTAGGACAGTCATCTTGATCGATTTGTATTTGTTCGCCCCTTCTCAGTGTCATTATAATTTATTGTTATTTTTGACTAACTCTGTTTACGTTTTATACGTTCGTATCCATTGTGAATTGATTTTGTTCGCAAGCCACATGTTCTTTTAAAATGATATTTTGTGGCATTATTTTGTGTAGGAGTTTTATTATTCGAAAATTCTCATTGATAGATAGTAATTGATTTGACCGACCGTGTCCATGTCATAAACTAGAGTTCAGTCTTTTAGACAACCTCGTTCATCTCGAGTATATTAACTTTTTACTGCTGGATATTTTCATAAGTTTGTGTTTCTTTTAAACTTCATTTAGATAAGCGTCTAAAATGAGAAACACATTTTCACGTGTTGATCACAGTTATCCTACCCTAGTGAAAACTGAATACGTTTGTTTGGAAGATTTGCAAACACTTTGGCGACCATTTTTAATTATTATGAAGGTGCTTGGTTTAGTGAACCTCGACTACTCCAACGGTTCGCTGTTGTTTCGTCTTATATGGCGTCTGTACTCGTACCTAGTCTTTGCTTTCACATCTTACTTATTTATTGTTCGAGTGCAGTGGAACACTGAAATTAATTTTCTAAGCTTCAGCAATAAGAACCTTCAACTTAATTCAGGTTTTTTGTGGCGTGTCTGTGTTTTGCTCAAAATTGCCAATGTAATATTTGCTTCAAGCTGTAAGAGTCTTTTCCCATCGCTCTGCGAGTTATGGCGTCAAATCAAAGTGACACATTTCATGGCCAATGATATCAACAAGCGCATTCGCAGAAATGCTTTCATCGCTTTGGCACTCTCAACAGTATATCTTTGTGTGCGGTTATCAAGTAAGGTTAAAGGTTTTTAGAACTGTTTTATAATTGTTAAAATAGATATCAGCAAAGTCTAATAATTTAAATGTTTTGTCTTTCTTGTATCTGTTTACACTATTAGCGTTTGAGTGGGAGATTTATATCCGAAATTTGTTCAACAACTATCAACTGAAATATCTAGGGCTGCTGGTATACTGTTTGCTAGACAGTTATATCAGTGGATTTTTTTTTCTTGTTTGCAACACCATGGGCATTCTATTCGTCTCACTGGATGGGCATTTGAAATCGGAGATGCAATTGAATAACCGGTACATCGAGCCATTCCAACAAACATTTATTTCCTTTTTGAAAGTTGTCCAAGCTGCAGACAAGTCGTTCTGCCTCCATAATGGAATGACCATATTGGGCTCGCTTATCATGTCCGTGTGCAACACCTACTTTTTGTATCACGGATTTACAGGGACCATATTCTCTTTCCCAGAATTGTATTGGGACTTAGAAATCGTTTTTTTCTTTCTTGCGCTGTGTTGGTTTGTATCTTCAGTCAATTCAAAGGTACAAGTATTTGTTGATTATGACGTACCGATTGATTTTGTATTTTTCATAATGTCTACATATTCGTTGTGTCATATCAAACTTGGATTATCCTTAAACAAAATACGAGTATATTGACTATACTCTGTATTTCAATAACATTACAATAGCGTAATAATGGTATTACAAGCTAATTTCTATGTTAAATGAAGTCAATAGAATAATGTTATTTTCCATTTCAATAGGCTCATATATCTCATGATACGATTTGCAACATACCTCTGACTAGTTTGCCACTGTCGCATCAAGCACAGGTAAATGCCAGAGTTCATCTGAAACGAAAGCCTTAATCAATTGAAACAGAAGTGGTAAATAAATGAAAAGGGAAATTGGATGAGACATTCTGAGAAATGTCCATATATTTTATCCATTTTAATTGTGACGTTAACATACAATTGAACCATTTGCATAGTAAGTTGACTAACAATGCAGTCGTATTCCATTTTTTGTTTCTAAGTGTATCGTATATTTCTGTATAAATCGATATATTTAAATCTATATATTTTTTCAAAAATAATGAGAATAGGACGTCTACAATATACAGTATATAATAAATGGCAGGTTGTGGCCGGTTTGTTTTTTGTCAGTTGTCAGTTGAAGTGGTTTTCATTTTAGTTTATTTTATTTGAAGAGTTTGTCGCCGAATCTGCGTCCTTTTTCGTCCGGCGCTGTCCCGGGTACAACTTGCTGTTGTATATATATTTTACTTCAAATTGGTCCTACATAAACTGTTTTTATCGTGTGTTGCATCGTTGAATGCAACTACAATTTAGAATTGCTCAATAATTTTGGTATTCTATGAAATAGACTCTTAGAAAGTTGCGACAACGTGCAATGACGCGTGATTTTCTATTTGATTTCATAAAATATCTGATTTTGAATAGTTTTTATCATTCTTTTTAGGCATTATCTTTGCAAACTCGTTTATGCAGTTCCCAAATTGGATTTACGTTGTTTGGCGTTTACGTAGTATCGACGACGTTTGTACCAGCTGTAAGTTCGTACGTTTCCAATATTATAAGAATATTTAACATATCTTATCTTTTTTAATATTTTAAATCTTTTATTATCCTATTAAAGGTATTCAGTGGATACGTTTCCTACGTAATTTTAATGGTTCAATTCGAAGGATCACCTTTGTCAAATTCGTCAACTCCAATCAACTGTACATGTCTTTAATCTGCGTGAGTTTGGTTATTTGCGTTGAAATGTCACCCAACATGGATTCGGTACCCAAACTCCCACTTTTGAATTAGTATTTGTCAGAACCCCCAAATATTCCTGAATACTGTTTATATTGTATTTTTAAAATGTTCGTACACGATAGTATAGACATTTTGTAACTACGCTACTGTAGTTCTTCTTGATATACAAGTATGATGAGCATTTCTTTGTCCAACAATCTGAATTATACTATCAATCTGAAACTAAATAACCATATTTTAAAATGTACCGTTTCTGAAATTAATATTTTTTGCACAACCGAATATTGGGTCTATTTGTTGTCATGGCAATAAGAAAATAATATTTGACCATTAATCATGTTTTCATGTTCAAATATTTATCTGGGAAATTGATTAATGGTGAATTGCTTTGGCGTTAATTTTTTTAATATGTGCGATGATTACTGAAATGAAAGTGAAATGGCTCTGACATGTATTTGTAAATGCAGTTTTTGACTTGTCAGCGCCTTTCAGTTCGAAGTTTATGTTTGAAGACTTTGCTGATATTTCTAATTAATTTTTCTCTAAATACTGTCTTCGCATTTTACTTGTATGCACAGTTATCCAATATGTTTAACAATGTTTGATATCCTCGTTGTAACGCCATGGTGTGTTCCATTTGTAAGTGATTATAATCATATAATTGCGTTAATGTATTCATATCTTTCCGAATAGATTGTAACTTTACAATTTCTTGTTTGTATTTACTCTTTTCCATAATTTGCGGTTGAGTATCTTAAGGGATATCATTTGACCAAATATGCTATGAACAGTTCCATCCGTTTTTAAAAACTAAATGTGTGGCCATTTTTTGATGGCACTTGATTTCGGAGAGACCTACCGAATTTCATAATTCAAAATTCCTCAATAATTTTTTTAAATGGTAGAATAATATAAAAAAAGTGTTTTCAGCAAATACTTGTAATGCAAGTGTGTTAAGTCGGCCGGAATCAAAACCGCGATATTGGCATAGAAAGCAAGCACGCATTATTACGTCACTCTACTCCTCTATCCCGCTTCTAGTCCCCCTAAGTGCTAGTAGATGGCGACATCTACCATCAATCCGTATAAATAACCCCCTCCCCTCATACATCATAATAAAATAGCACGTTTGCTGAGGATGCTTAACACCTTTCTTGGTTCAAAGCCTCCTCCCCCTGGGGACAACCTGGTTATTTTGCCAAAGCTAGGCTCGATACCAGGATACGTTAGATTTAACGTATCCTAGTATCGGGCAGCCGGCACTGGTCACATTTTACCTACATTCCCTAATATATCGTGCGAATATCTCTCTCGCCCGAAATATTCCGAAGGTGTTAGCCGGATTCGAAACTGCGTTACGGGCATAGGAGGCAAACACACTAAACATTACGCCAGTCGATGGCACACCCAATGAATCATGTGGACACCTTGGTGAATACCTGGTGTTATTTTTATTTATTAAATTTATAGATCACAAATCAACTCAGTAAATGCAATTTTAAACTGATTTTTAAATACAGCACTGGTTTATGTTTTCATATAATTATTATGTAGCGATATGAGTAGATGTAGATGTATGTGATGTATTAAAATAATTCAGTAAAATCATGTCTATCTTAATTATCGGTTCTCCATTGTTTTATTTACTTAAAATTGTAAACGTGCTTGCACAATATCAACTCTGACAGTTCAAACATTTGTGTTTTCTTTTTGATTAATTGTCTTTTATTTTTTTTTATTCCGGACAAACTAAAATGTTATTGCAAAAAAGCCCAATTATTATAATTAAAGATATTTATGTGAGAAAGATCAAGGGATCGAATAATTATTATAACAACTATTAGTTACAAGAAGCGATTTCTTCAAGCTTATTTTTTACACACCCAATTTAGTTTGCATGCATTTGAGTCCTAAGAATATGGCACAACAAATTGATCATATTTATCCCAGCTTAGTTACAGCTGATTACGTTCCTTTGGAAGATTTGCAATCACTCTGGCGCCCTTTTTTAGTTGTATTGAAAGCTTTGGGGTTGGTACATCTGGATTTATCCAACAGTTCTTTAATATCGCGACATATTTGGCGTTTGTATTCTTTCGCAGTGTTTTCATTTGCTTTCCTTTTTGCATTGATTCGTGTAATATGGGAAAATTGGCATAATTTCACCTTAGTTAACAAGCATCAGGTTAACTTGACATTTTTAGTTTGGCACTTCAGCATTTCAATTGCGATCGTTAATTTTATGTTTGCTTCAATAAATAAGAGATATTTTCCGACTCTTGTGAAACTATGGCGAGACATTCGTGTGACTGCGCTTATGGCCAATAAGATCAACAGAGATATCCGACGAAAATCTTTCTTGGCTTTGGTCATCTCCACGGTATTTATTTGTTTTCGATTTTCAAGTAAGCGGAATTCAATTGTTTTTATATAGTTATTGCGCAGGCATACTGATCAACCGCAAGAAATATATGGATTAGAGGCAAAACATTTTTAAAATGTCATTGTAGTCATGAATGCGCTTCTCATTGGGCAGCAGATTTCCTCACCAAAGATGCGGATGCTAATAATCATTCTGCGTGAGCAAGTGTTGTTACGATAAATTCTGTATCAGGTGTTCATTTCGCAGTTGCATCGATAACGTACATGATTTTTAATTTTGTTCAACAGAGGTGTTGTTGAACAACAAAGATGTGCTAGAAATGCATCTTTTTGCTCATCTTACCCATTGATTCAAAAGGAGAAAGAGGCTAGATAAAAGTATCAAACCATCGCGAAATTAGATAATAATTGGCCTGTCTGCACGATCTACTTCATATGTCAAAGCGCATAGTTGCACATTGCTGCAAAATAATTTATTACTTTGTAGGTTAGCATGGATCTAGAACATATCTAGTCACCCGATTGCTTGAATATTCCTTTCCATTTCATGAGTGTGTCACTATGTTTAAGATCCGTCAGTTAAATCATCGTCACCTTATTCATTTGCCTTCTTTACAGGTTTCCGCTGGAATTATTATTTTGAAAATCCCTTCACGATATATCAACTAAGTCCTGTTGGAATGGTGGTATGCTGTGTATTAGAAGCTTATATTGTTGGGTTTTCGTTTTTAGTGTGCAACACCATCGGCAACTTGTTTGTCGTATTGGATGGGCAACTTAAAAGTGAGATTAAAACAAATGTCCGGTTTATCGCAAATTTCCATTACACATTTTTATCATTTGTGGATATCGTACGTACTGCAGACAAATCATTAGGTCTTTATTTTTCATTTTCCATACTTGGGTCACTGGTATTGTCGGTGAACAGTAGTTACTATTTGTTCCTGCACTTTGACGCTAAATTATTTCCGTTGGTCACATTATACTGGTATCTCGAAATAATTTTTAATTTGTTTTCAACCTGCTGGTTTATAGCATCCATCAATGCCAAGGTACGTTGAACGATTTGTGTTATTGATGTAGCGATTACAGAACGACTGTATAACAAATTAATTAAGAAATTGAATTAGTGCAACATATCGATGCAAAATTCAATTGTTTCGGTTCCATTGAAAATTGGATCATCTTTTGGAATATTAATTTTACTCTTAATCAAAGTTGTCATTCCTGAAAGCAAAATAAATTTTGTTTTTTAAAATTAGGCTCACATGTCACATGAGACAATATGCAAGATTCCTTTAACGATGTTACCCCTGTCACATCAATCTCAGGTGAGACAAACGTTTATGTAAGCTCCACAAAGATATGTTGCTTAGTTTCTCTTCTAATACCTAAGAATTGCCAATTATAACCAGGTTAATACTTTAATTTACAAACAAATTAGTTTACAAACATTTTCTAGTGCATATTGAAAATGGCTATGAAACTAGTCCTATTGCATGGAACGGATATTGATTTTCTGATTATATCGAATTCATTTAGTAATTATTGTTTTTCATCAAAGTATAGGCATTGTCTCTGCAAACCCGTTTATGCTGTTCGAATATTGGTTTAACCTTGTTTGGTGTTCATGTTGTGAAGCCATCTTTTATACCAACAGTAAGAACATTATTTAATATCAGGCTTTTTTGTTTTTAATGATTTGGAAGCATGTACTATTGTCATAATTTGTGCGCATTTGTGTTTTACTTTTTTAGATTATCAGCGGATACATCTCATACGTGATTTTAATGGTCCAATTTGACATTTCACAAGAAACAAATAAATGCATGTTAATGAATTGCACGGCAGTTTGAATTCACTGTCATTGTTTGCCTAATTCGGTAGTTTCTTAAATTTTATTATTTCATTGAATTTGTTTGTTCAAATATCGTTCTGGTTATTTTGAATGCACTGTAGAATCATAGTTTGACGTGGTTTTGGCCAATGACTGTTTATCATGAAATAGTTTCACCTATTACTATTTTCATCAATAAATCGACTATTTAAGATTTAAAGATAAATGACATTTAAAAATAAAATATTCTTATGTTTCAAATAGTATTTAGAATACATATACGGCACCTGATAATTTACATATGTTTCCTTTTTTTTAGAAAATAGTTTGTTTTTATAGTTGGTGGTTGTCATGAGAACGTAATAATGATGAACCCTGTTAAATTTACTCTGGAGTGGTCATTTTTATATTAGTAGTCATTGACATGCAACTCAAATTATTAGAACGAGTGTTTCTATTTGTGTGTACATAAGTAATAACAATGTTGGCCTTCATATTTTGCTTCTTCAGTTTTTTTTACCTATTTACTAGAGTGTGCATTTACGCACACTGTTTTTGTTTGCTGTTTTTGTGATGAGCTGTTTTATTGATTTAGAGATGATAGCCGTGATCAGCGAGCTTAATGGGAAAAACTTAGCAGATAATTTCGAATTTGACTTTGTTGTCAAAGCTTTTTCTTTGGTTGTGTGCATTCACACATTTTTAATTTTCTTTCACAGCCAAAACTTCGCCATCGTAGTTGTAATTTTAAAAAATGGTGAAGTCTCACTCATCTGAAGATGTAGATCACAGTTTTGTTGAATTTCATAATGTTCCTTTGAAAGATTTGCAAACGCTTTGGCGGCCATTTTTAGTTGTCATGAAAGTTTTTGGATTAACAAATTTTGATCTGATCAAAGGTTTCTCATTATATTGGCTCCTTTGGCGTTTGTACTCGTTTTTGGTGTTTTCATTTGTCTTGCAAATATTAATTTTTCGATGGATTCAGGAAACCAATTGGAAAGAGTTTCATTTTATTTATGAGAGCCAAGGAAGATTGAAATTTTTAATTTGGCAATTGTGCTTGGTAATCGCAGTTGGTAATTTTCTGTTTGCAACAAACTATAAAAATTGTTTTCCGATGCTTGTAAAATTATGGCGCGACATTCGAGTGACCACATCTATGGCACAAGCGATAAACAAAGGAATCCGCCGAAAAGCCTATATTGCTTTAATTTTAACCACTGCTTTTGCTTTCGTCCGTCTTTCAAGTAAGTTGAAAACGATAATTAAAAATAAAAATGTTGTACCTTGTATTGTTTTGATTTTGTATTGATTTTGTGTTGTGTTGTGTATTGATTGTCTTCGTGTATTGATTACATTTTTGGATACAAAGTGTGTTAGTCATAAAGCTCTGTTGATCATAAAGTATTGGTATGGGATGTTTTATTTCATGCCTCAGAACTATGCAAAGGCACGCACATTTTCATCAGTAACCCCGGAACAAATTACCCTGCGCCCTGAATCGAACATAGGAGCGTTGCACCCCGAAATATTAAAATTCTTCTATTATTTTTGGCATGTTGATTTTGATCGCATTGGTATAAACTATGAATAATGCCAAAAATCAGGAATTCTTATTGGTTTTGTTTTCTCTGATTTGCAGCTCACAATTGGAAATTTTATTTTGAAAATATCCTGAAGAATCTTCAGTGGAATCATATCACATTAATTATGTGTTGTGTAATTGAATGTTATATCGTGGGATTTTCTCTTCTTGTTTGCGACACTGTTGGCAACTTGTTTGTCGTATTGGATGAC
>JAQGBY010001221.1:0-31423 GCA_034698785.1 Mycogona germanica
AGCACCGGACGAAAAAGACGACCGGAGTCGGCGAGAAGCTCGTCTGGTGCTGTCCCGGAGACAACCCCTATTTCATTATGAATATTTTATTTTATTATATTTCAAGTACGACTTTGCCTCTCATATACTTATATTGTTTCACATTAATTCGTTTAATTTTTTCTGGCCAAATTTGTTTAAATAATCCGTCGCGAAGCTTCGTTGAGTCTTTTATTATTATTATTTCCAATCAACAGTTAACCACACTACAGGCGCCACGTACTCCTCATGGTGCTTAGGCACTACGCGAGGGGCACGACCAGTACCCCGGAATCGAAATTTTTTCGACAATCGAACCCGAGACCTCCGAGCCACAGCCAGTCTTTAAATTTAGATTTCAAGTTAATAACATTTACCTTGAAACGAACCGTTCACAAATTGCTAGCTTCCCAATACTTCGGTGTTCGAAATGTTTTGCTTCATTTGCCCTACTGAACATTATGTACATGTTGGTAATGCGTCAGTTGTGGTTATAGACAAGTTGAAGTGGAAAAAAGGAAAATGGAATGGTTAAGATCAAGGCAGTGCTTAGTTTGACGTCACCAAAGGTTGTGGAGTGCGCTGGCAAAAAAAAGGTGTTGGTAGCAACAACAATAATTAATGGCCCAAACAACAACTTAGAGAAACCATTCAGCAGACTAAGGAAGGTTAGTTGTCGCGACAAAGATTGAAGAAATCGAAAGGCCAATTAATACTAGAACCTGTAATACTTTTTAGTTTACAAATACAAAGCAGGTTTTTTAATCTTTTGGGAGTAATGTTATGCCCTTTAGTTTATTGGTTCCTTTTGATGATGCTCCAGAGAATCTATTTGTTCGCTGCAGTTTTTGTTGATCGATCACTGGATAACCATTGAGAGTGTCTTTGGACTGTTGCTGTTGGAATGAGCGCTCCTAGCGGCGAATGAAGATCTATGTGCCTTTAGTGGAGATAATTGCGGACTGAACACCATCTAGTGTTTAGGCTTGTAGACTTCGCTTAACCAGGAGTCTGCGATGAAATGACGCAATTCTGATTTCAAATGCACCATCTATATTTTACTGAATGTGTTTTCAGACCTACTTTATGCTCAATAGTCGCACACCTGGGAACAGGAATAAATCCACACACTTCATGAATCGTTAAAATGAACGTATGCAACCATAGTTTTCGTTTTGGATCACATTTTATAAATTTTATAGAGAAAGGGGGAAGAAATTGAACGTCGACATTATTTTAGCAGCGAAATCCTGCGAATCCTATGCTAGCAATTAAGCGTGCACTAATTACTGATTATAAAACACATTTTTTGCGCATGCTCTGTTATGAAATATATTTGACTTTGACACATACCGAATTTACCATTTATTTAAAAGAAAATCAGTATTCTAAGCCAATTACAAAATGTCACACATAGCGGTTGAAAATTCGATAAATTATAACAGTGGGCGCTTTTTTTTATCCACAGAGTGTTCTCCGTGGTTCGCATTTCGGTTGCCATTTTTATAAGACTCTTTGCCCACCTACCTGCTCTCTCAATTTTTAAGTCGTTGGTATGTGCATGTATGTGCCGCTGCGAAATCTCACCTTGCCTTCCCCGAGTGTTACGGCGACGCAAAACGATTCGCAAATCAAGAGTCGTAATCGAGTTGGGCCAGGGGTTAAACGGGGTCACGGCGAGGGCGCAATTTGGCACCTCCGTGGCCTCCAAGCAGGGTGGCGATGGGTGGCTGGCGAGTCAGGTGTACAATGGCGCCCGTCTCATGATCACGTCTGGCGCTAGAAACAAGTTGATGACTTGCTCGTTAAGCTAGGTGAGAGACAGCCGATTGCGACTGGTGGCGCCCTCTCGTGGACGGGGGGACGGTTGGCCTAACTTTAAGAAGGTATATACTGATAAGTTGGAGCAATCACGTTCATTTCGTGTCTCTCGGGCACTCAAATATGGTGTCGTTTTCGCGCACTTTCTGTCGTCTTATCGTATCGAGACGAAAACGTTTGTTTCATCAATTGCTCACTAGATGGCGTCAATAAAAACGTCGCCATCTTGATAGCGACTGAAGAAATCGCAGCAAAAATGGCAGTTTGCAATATTTTCTCCCAATGGGTTCCGTAAGTGTACCTTTTAATGGGCAGCGAATGTGAATTCCGTGATGGATTGCGGATCACGGGTGACGCTGAGACCCGTGCCAGACCCAACGACCCTGCGGGCGCCCCATGCATAGAAACCACTTCGTTCCATTTGTAATATATTCTTTTATTAATAACGAAGATAATAATTACGTCGATGTATGTGTGTGTGTGCTTGTATTTAGAGTGGGAGGATTAAATCGTCGATTCTGCCGAATCATTGTCGTTAATATTCCTAGGCACGCCGCCGCATTTACTGGGGATCCCCCTCCCCTCGAACCATCACCACCACCACCCTCTGCACCAATTAATAGCTGGAATGACGATTGAGGTGTACGTCGAAAAAAAGAAAAAAATGCCTCCCAGCCGGATTATAACTGACTGGCCAGAACGGAATAGCAGGGGAAAAAATAATAGCTATTAAACCGTCTTTGTGAGATCTCGGATTAGACGAGTGCCGAGTCACACGGCATACATGTCGACTTGATTGGTTACGGGGGGTGGCATTTTTATCCTCCCTGTCCTTTGGGAGGCTGTGGAGAGACCCGTTTTACTTCCGGGGATCCGGTTATATGAAGTTTAGTAATTGTTACTTTGTTTGCATGTTTTATGGTCATAAACTATAATATTCAATACTTTTTTGGGGGGATTCCGCACGAAGTCGGAACGTAATTTAGAAGTCGTTCTTAAATACAATCCAATTCCATTTTTTGGCACAAACAAAACCGTTCTAATTAGTGATTGAACTGAGAGCAGTTAGTTGTCTTGACAATGCATAATCGGATATCAATAACTGCGGATGTTAGATGAAGACGTAGTTTCGCTTTAGTTGCAATCGGATTGGACTTCACGGTAGCCAGCACCATTTGTTCCGTGTGCTGTAGGAAAAGAAATGCTAATCTGGAGCAAGATCGTTTCCGGCAAACCAAGAAAGATGACGCAAAAAGTCACCGAAAAATGTGAAGTCATAGTTGATGAACCTGCTTAACGGATCAGTGTTGGCCGGCTTAAGGAAAAATTCCCGGTTTACTGTATGCGCCCTCTGGCGAAGGGGGTGGGGTGCGTTTGTTCTAGATCTACCACCCCCTCTCCTTCTTGCCTATATACTGCCCGATTACTCGTACAGCCATTTCTGGTGTCAACCAAATATTTCGATTCTTCTATTGTCTGGGCCCGTACGTGATTAATGGGCTCCTTATTGCACTGCGTGCTCGGCCACGGCTAAGCCAGTGATGTCAGATGCGGGGATTATAATTCTCCCCACCCTTCGGCCCACGATCAAGGAAATGAACCACGGTTTCTGATTCTTGGATCAGAGTATCCCTTAACGATTTGTCGCCGCTGACGGCGCTTTATTATTTTTATATCTTCAAGGTGTAACCAATATTGTGAAATACAACGCTGTGCCTCGCTTCCCATCACCAAATGACAGGAAGTGGTGGGAAGAATGAGATGTAGCGAGTATAGGAGACTTCTGAAAATTAATGTGGTTAATATAATGATTGACAAATTTGGTTCTGACATTGTGTGGTTCTCGGTCATTTTGCTCATTTTGGTTAGTGATTTATTAACCCGGAGAATTGCTTTTACTTTTTGTGTTGCATCAAGATTTGATAAAACACGAAAAATTAATCGACTTGTGTCGTAACTTAGTTGGTCGAGGGCAAATAGGTGGTGCGAAGGAGCCCAGGATTCGATCCCCGGCACGACCTCTCGTTTTGTCGATCCCAAAGTATGTAATGGTGAGAATGTGCAATGGCGCATAAGCGTCAAGTAGGAGACTCAGAATCTCCTGTAGTTAATTAAAATCTTGAAATTAAGATGTTGTTTTTAGCAGTGTTGGAGGTCTCGCCAGCGAGGCCTCTATATTACCGCCTGGGCGCCATGGGCGGCCTCTGCGGCCCTGTAGAGCGAGCGAAATGGCCTTCGCGCGGGCCGCACCGCACCGTCGAAGATGGCGTCTGATCACATCCATGCCCTCTCCAGCCGCGACCCTCTGGTGAGATCAGGGCTTCGTGACTCTCGTCTCCTCCTTACCCCCCGCAACTGCCGGCGCCAGTCTCTCTAACCAGCGCCGTCGACCATGCCGTCGTCCGTCAAGCCCTTTATGTTCGCGCGCGCTCCAAAGCCTTCAACCCCGCTTGACGCTAACTAACCACAAATATTGTCGAAACGACTTCACCAATCGCTCTGTTTACTCTGAAAAACGTGCGCCTCAATGCTGTCTTCGGTGCCACTTCCATTCACTTCCCTGTTTATCAGTCGAAGAATGAGCTCTTCAAAAAATGGTGACCTACGTTTTGGTAGTGGACCGTTTCCTCCCGGTATAAACGTCTCCTCACTCGAGGAGAGACCTAACATTCCGACCAGGGTGCATCATCTTTTGAGTAGAATGTGAATTCAGAATGTGACTGAAAGCCAAAAGCGCGTTCCGAAATTCGGGGTTCGTATCCCGGTTCGGGTGGAAATTATTGAATGCAATATGCTGCTGTTAAGTGTTGTATCTCCACCTAGGTTAGCCTCCTGGAGGGATTTTAGGGCGAAAACTCTGGTGGACCTCCTTGGCAAATAGTGTCTGAGCACTATGATGGGACGTAACGCCTGTAGTGCGGTTGACTACAGTTGATTGGAAACAAAAAAATATATCGAGATTGGTGTAGTTGAGGCAATCGTTGCCTTGTGACGGAGTTGGCAACAAGTTGAGTCAACAAATTTGTGAAAAATAAGTGTCAGGTGTACAACTCTGCTATGCTGCATATTTCTGACAAAAATATCTTAACAAACGGACAATTACAAACTTGATCATGAAATAATGTTTCAGTCGAGACTTGAACCCACGCCCATCGGATCCTGCTCCCAACACCTTCGAAATTCAGTCCCGCACATCCGGCTAGGCGATTTATTTCGACTGGTATCGCTTGAAAACTCGGGGATGCATTTTTTTACCGCCTCATCGAGTGCGGAGAAAGACGTAGTTTTACGTCAAAAATTCTATATGTATTTTAAACTTAATTTTGCTAAAACCATGAAATTTCCTATGCTCAACGTTGAGTTATTCGACTAGGTTTTGAACGGCCCACTGCAGAAACGCCATTTGTTCATCTTTATGATCCTCGAGTAGTGATAACGTTAAAAACATAAAGAGACGCATCTCCATATCTTCCAATAAAATTTCCCTTCTTTATATGTTACATGTCTCGGAAATCCTCTTGTTTTTCGGAAAAGGCCAACAATAGCCAGCCCATATACAGTGTGTACCTTACTCTCTTAACCAAACCGTCAGCAAACATTACAGCTTCCATACATTTCCCTTCACGCACGCATGGTCGCATTCCTTTTTCGATTCGAGTCCCCTAATGGAAACAGTTAACCATGTTATTTTGTTTCTTATGATTTGGCGCGGCAATCCCGAGGATTCGCGCAACCGCCACTCCGAAATTTTAGTGCGATCCCGCGAATCGCGTTTCCGCCATTCAGTCGTGTCACGCCGGACGACCTGTACAGGGTGTCTCTCAAGTGACATCATCTACCCATCTTAAACAGGGCAGCGAACTAGGGAACAAGAGGAAGTCTTAATCTATATTCGTTACAATTAGGGGGTGAGTCTGTGTCGAAGGTTCCGAGCTATTTCCTTGCTGGTCAAGTCCAAAAATGAGTGGGCACTGCCGCACTACAGTTAGGCTTAGCGAGCGCTCGATAGAGAGAATGAATCATTTAATTTCGTGGGGCTTGTGCTTCGTGGTGTCACGGTAATATGTGCCCCCAGACGGCTTTACAGTCAGTTTGCTAAGAGCACGTATTCTACGAGCTTTATGTGTTGCTTTTCCATGTCCACCGGCGTTTCCTCCCTGGTAATTTTGGTATGCCTAGGCCACAAACCTAGGTATGCATCTTTAACGTTTACCTGATATCGTCCATGTACGGGTATTTTTTTTTATCAACTGTAGTCAAAGCACTACAGGCGTTTTGTACCCCTCATGGTGCTCAGGCACTATGCGAGGGGTCACGACCAGTACCCCGGGATCGAAACTTTCGAGAGCCCGCGCCGGGAATCGAACCCGGGACCGCCGAGCCACAGCCAGTAGCAATACCGACTGGGCTACGACGAGTCGTATCACTGATTTACTTTCATTCCACAAAAAAAGATGTACGTAGGAATTTCGCTCGACTGAGAAACTGCGGAGGTCTCTGCCGGGAATTGACCCCGCGATTGCTTGCGTGTGCATCATGCGTGATGGTATTATCGATAATGATTTGGGACTATCGGCCATTTGGGTCGTCGCTTCCTGGGTTTCTTCGAATTATAATTATTGCGACAATTGTCATACAACTTGCTGACTTGGCACCTTCCAAATAACGAAACGAGCGCCACCTTGTGATAAGCGCAACGCCCATAGGCGCGTGTGGTCTCATTCCAAAATGCACCAATGTGTAGACTGGGTCTCAGGATGATTTATCCTGTTTTTGCATATTGAAGTAGGGGAGTGGATGTGGGAGGAAGAAGAGGTGGGTAATAAATCCAGGTTGCTGGGGGTTTACCCGTGCGTGCGCCACGGGGGCGGATCGCGGCGGCCACTCTGCGCTCCGACCGTCTTCCGCCATTCGCGACGCCTTGGCTCGCACCGGAGGGCGCGCAGCTGGACACGTGCGCTCAGGTAAATGTCGGACGGCGCTTGCAATTAGTTCTGCCCCGTTCCACCTTCAACCCACACCCCCTTCACGGGCATCCCAGGCCGCAGCAACCATGACTGACGTGGGAATGCGATGGATTCGGCAGAAATGAAAGTTGAACCGGGCGCGTCATGGACGGGACAGTTTGCGTTTTCACACGGGGACGTCTGGACCGGATCAACACTGCCTAGATAGATGCAAGTGTTACCTGCGGTTTTGGCTATCGTCCGGAGACCTCTATCTTTGCTCATCAGTGATTTTTTTTGGAGAGTGGGAGACACACGTACTAACCAAGTCGGGATCAGCAGAACAGCTGGCATACTTTTTAATTTTGCAATCAAATGAAATGATTTTACTTGCGTGTTCTTTTTATTTTCCCACCGACACATGACATTACGTGTAAAATTCCGTTAAAAATGATTACCATGCAATCTCAAAATAATGAAGTCGATACAACAGAAGAACGAAGGGCGACAACGATTTAAATCGATGCGTTTCAAATTAATACGCCTTGTTTTACAAATAATCTTTCCGATGTTTAAACATCAGAATTTTTAATTTGAAATATGACAATTTTGCTCAATTGTCAATCAATTTCCAATTTCATACCGCTTTTTCTGCTGCAGCCGTTCATAAAGCGACCTGATGTGCAAACGTTTGTTAAAATAATGAAGGGGGGGAAAAAAGGAATTCCGACCGCAAAACGAATGGTCGGGCACCCCCACCAGGGGGCGTGCCGGAGATTTATGAGTTTTCACTCTGGCCAGCCAGCACGGGGTACGAACGAACCCGCTGCCGCACCAACCCCTTGGCTATAGAGCAACCACATATCTGGCGAGCTTCATTCAGCCGGGTCAAATTTATCCAAACTGCCCCACCAGGCGGTACAGTTGTCGGCCAGTAAAATTCGAAGAACTTATGAAGTTTCCACCTACAGTTTAAAAAAAAATACGACGGCCTAATTTTAGGATGTTCTATAACAAAAGAAATTTGTTCAATTTTATATAGACGGTGTACTCTAGCCTAACTACCATTTTCACATTAATTTATTTTGAGAGGATGTCGAGTGGTTGAGAGGTAGCGCGTTCGCCTCAAAACCCCGTGATCGCGGTTTCGATTCCGGCCGACACCTTCTGGTTTTTTTGGGCGAGAGAAATTCCTTAACTTTTCGGATTAGAAGTAAAATCATGATCCGTACCTGTATGATATCGGGACGTTAACGATCCCTTTCCTAGGCAGCTTAGGTTATTCAAAATTTCCAGGTCGCCCTCTAGGGGTTTTTAAGATGTTAAATCACCGGTGCATCCCCTTAACAAACATTCATTACCATTTTCACAATATTTTTGCTTGAGCGTGTTTGAGAAATTTGTACTTGGAATTGAGTTATTGAATGTTAAACTCATCCCTCTTCAGCACATTTGGGATGGGCGAATTGCAGAATTGCAGTTCGAGAGTGCGCGGTATTTTCTTATCCTAGCATGGACTCGCCGATCTTGTTAAATGTCTAAACGCACACATATCAGCAATTAAAATTTTGCCCGGGACAGCACCGGACGAAAAGATGAGCAGAGTCGGCCATAAACTTATTAAAAAAGAGATTTTTGTCGCCGACTGTTCGCCTTTTTGTCCGGCGCTGTCCTGGGCACAATTTTTTATTCTGATATGCAATCATACGACGCCCTAGGTATTTTTAATGTCTCAACGCACCCTATATACTCAAGCACGCTTGAGTTAAGTGTTGTTGTTCATTGGGACAGGGCTGCCGTTCCTGAAGCCTCGCAACCACCAGGCATCTAGATAGCTTCGTTGTCCCACACTTTTGATTTGTAAATAATAGTCGGCGCGGCGTCGCCTCCCGGGCGCTCTCTCCAGCGGAAAATTGCCGCCACCCCGTTATCGGTCCGATCGTTCGAGTTGCTCCCGTATTTCGGTATCAATTACCCGCATGCCGCCTCGCATGTTGTCCGCGGATGTTAATTCTGCGGTATTCGCCGTGTCGTTGTGTGTCAGTCATGTTTTTAGAATGTGTCGCCAGCACTTTACTTTTTGTGTGTTTGTGCGTGTGAAAGAGAGGCGACGGAAGCGCGAACATAACCACCACCACCAAAAAATGGCATGATGACACCGCGATGGGGATGACACTCCCTAAAAACTAATTAGTTTCCCCCCAACACACGGTAATCGGTGTGCTGGGGGAATGGAATAATGTTGACTTGCCGTCGGGCCCTCTTACTAATTAGTTAGAACCGGATTTCTATATAAACGAGCCAACGAACTGAAATATTCTTTGAAAATAAACTGTTCCTGAATAGTTGTCCTGTAAATGGCTGAAACCAAATCCTGAGCAACCGAAGTTGGAAGTTGTAAACTTGTGCACAATTCCTTTCCCCATCGATCATTATTAAAGTGCGATTAAACATTTTGGATTATTCTTTTGTCGTTGGTGTGGGCGCTCATCTCGTCATTTGGTAGGTTGTAATTATCTCCGCTAGTGATGGTTACTCCTTAAAATCCCAATTCATCATTTGGAGAACATACCTATAGATTAGACCATCGATATAATGATCGTCCAATCATCGTCTAATGAACCAACTGATTCTCTCGTACATTGCCAGGTGGCACCAATAATCAGGAGGGGATAACAACTAAATCTGCCCCCTTTCTGGTGTTCCGGTTTCACAACTTTGAATCAACGGAAATTGCGGATATATTAAATGCCTTTTGTATGCAACAAAATTATTCACATAATTTTTAAAATATATTAGATTTGTATTCATTCTCTTTGGTTCGATATTCACGTTTTGTTGGGGAGCCTAGCAGTTTTGAATTAGTCGTCATATTTGATTTTATAAAATATGTTTGTTGTGTTGTAGGCCTTGCATTTATTTGTTTCGATTTTTAATTCAATGCCAAAGTCTTGGTGAAATACAGGCAATCTGCAGCATTGATTCGATATGTTGTGCCCCTTTGTGTGTTATGAGGAGCTTTCCCGCAGTGCAACTGTGTAATGTGTGTTTTGTGCGCCGTTGATTATGCACATAGCGCTGCCCCTGATTGTGCATTATTATAGTGTCCCGAATTTGTTTAATGAACTCTGTTTCTGTGTTCTCGGATATTTCATTGGCTTGCTTGCCGTCAAACCAACGAAAACCGAACAAGACAAAACCCGAGAGTGAAAAATTATTGAATAATCTAAATTTATAATTTTTGCTTAAAATTATTAGAATATATATCTTTTTTAAATTCATTTAATACACTACACACACCTTATGGTTTATAGCGGAAACTAGGATCAGACACGGAAAGTTATTTAATTTTAAATATTTTTTTACTTTTGGTCTTATGACGTGGTTCTGGTTTGTCCCATTATTTCACGTTTGGTGACGTGCGATTTCTATCTGAATAGTGTTGATTTAAATCAGTTCCATGAAACCAAACGCGAAGTGATCGAGCAAATGAGATGAGCTGTTGAGATTGATCACATGAGACGAGCTGAGATGTGAAACCTAAAAATTCGGGCTCCACTAATTAGGCGTTCACTCACATTTCGCTCACTTCGCGGCATTCTGCGCCTAGTCCTAATTTGGTTTTATCGCTACGTCTCTCTTTTTTTTAATTGCGACGTTTTACGGCTTTTCGCGCTGTGAAAAACTATCCAAAAATGAGGACTTTATCTCGGCAATTAGAGTTGAGAGCCGCTAGCGCCGTCTACTGTTACTTTTTTCTTCTCACGCTCGCCACGCTTTCTTGACGCCATTTCCCATGTCCAGAAGCGAATAGAAATTATCGTTTTTAGATAAGCCGCGGCCTATCCAGTGACGTGCGTATTATTTTTTGTATTTTTAACGAGTGACCCATATCTTGGGCGATTTACTGCACATCCAAGACACGGCCGCCATTTGCGTCTTTTGATTGCAAATATTTCATTCGAGGAGCATGATGACGGTTTCCCAGAATAAATACCGAAACTTAATGTAGGCCACAAACAGATGTTTCCCTTGAAAAATTTATGTCAAGTTATTTTTCCAAGCGACCATATGCGGTGCTGGCGCTAAACGTATCGGACGAACAGGAACCAGAATTTTCTTGACGCTTGTTGATAATTTGCGCCGCCAAAACTGACAGCGTCATGGATAAACTGTTAACCTGTGCACCACCGCCTTTCAGTTGATGCAATTTTCAAAACTGATGAAACGGAAGTGACGTGGATTTATTTTTAAGAAACAGAATACGGTGTGTGAGAATATCGTACCACAAGTGCGACAGCGAGCGCGCCGGCAAAAGCTAATATAAAAGGATGTTTTTAGAAAGTGAAATGAAGGAGAAAACATTTTTGCTTATGTTTGTGGGAACCTTAATCGAAGCAGTGCTAAATACGCTGTACGTCATTGGCCTAAATGACCTCTTCACCTGAGCTGGTTTAGACGTTCTTGTTGTTCTGCTAGTCTATGGATAAACTTCGTTCAAAAATCAGCAAAAAATGGAAGCTTGTTTCCATTGTTACAAAAGTAGATTGCCACTATTCGTTGAACTTTCACAAATTCGATTCGATAAATGTCATAATTCGATGAATTTTCTTGGTCGTAGTGGTTTTAGATTTGAACACATCTTTATTTCGTAAAAGATTGTTAGAGGTACCGGCGATTAACACCATAGCCTCCCGTAGTGGTTGTGCAGTTCATGAAAGTTATACGCAGCAATTCAATTGATTACAGGTGACAAAGCCACCGAAACTTAAATTTTCCAATGTTATTGTTGTATGTTATAGTTTTCTAAAAAATTATCTTGAGCCTAATATGTCTTAGGTTAGTCAGTGCGTGTAGTCAAAATTCTTAATCCCAAAATGCGACGATGCGCGACTGGCAGCAAACTGAGACGACATCCTCCCACCCCTGTCGCCGAGGGCGCCCCCCCTGCGCTTCTCCTTTGATTTGCGACCACTTTGTGTGCGGCGCCGCGTCCCACCTTCCTCCGCCCTCCCACTCCCCCGCCCCGCTCTTATCGCGATCCCGGTGGAATTTTTCCAATTCTCGTCGACTGTGGCGGCGGCGGCGGCGGCGACTGGTGAAGCTCGGGTGTGGGGTCAACGGCATGGGTGGGACAGGTATTGCGTGATAGACGCGACCCATGCTGAGAACTGTGTCCGATTTGTTGACGAAATTTCGTCACTGGTGACACGTACACTGGCATAGCGCACCTTTCATCTGACTTACCTGAAGCAGTTTACTATTTCTTATTTTTAAAAATTGTTTAAATTTCAGAAAACACTTTTATCATAACTTTTTAATCGTAAAATAAGAAATTCGACGAGAAAGTTTTTATTTTTTTAAACTTATAAATTGTCATTGATATACAACTCCTCAAATGTAAGATCCATTTAGCCCGCTCTGTCAATGACGCCATCGTTTGTATCGATAAGGTTTATACCCCTGCCACAATGTCCAAGCCTATTTAATCCAAGCATGCGTAGGGTGCGTTTAGACGCGGAACAAAATCTGTGAGTCCATGCTAGGGACACGTACTCACACGCCATCTCAGATTGCTCACGAATTTCAAATGTGCTGGAGAGGGTGCGTTCAACTTTCAATAGTAATCGGACACGCGATCTGTATTTTAGGAAAGCGCCTGCAGAGTAGTGAGTGTTCTACGTGAGTAGTAATTCGTGGGACCCGTGTCTGCACGATATCAGGTGCACGTTGGAGATCCTTACCTAGGTCTGAAGCTACCAGGTCGCCACCTGAGGGAGCTTTGAGGCTAACAAGCTGGTTATCACCTCATGAACAAACATTGCATGTTAAAAAAATAATTCACTGTAGTCACTGCACTATAGGATTTTCTGAGCTCCTCTTGGTGCTTTTATTTTAAAAATACCAGCGCCTGCGAAACAAAAATGACCCGGAAATTGCATTTTCAATTATAGCTTCATCATAATTGTCTTTTACTCGTTAATATATATTTTTTAATCCTATCACTCCATTAATGAGAATCTGGCCGTAATCATGTTGACGACCATGGCTACGAATTGCTCATAATCACAAGGTGGCGCACAAGTTGGCAGGTAAGGTGTGAGCCTCACACCTTACCTGCAATTGTCTCCTATAATATAGTTTAGTGGGGCAAATTCCAGTTTACCGCTAAGAGCACTAGGGACGCTTAATTGGGATAGTCCACAAAAGTAAACAACTGCGACAACTAACCAACTGAATCTCTAAACGTAGAACGCCTTCAGGGGGCACATTAACTCCGAGACACAAAGGGGATGAAAAATACTTTAAACAAGTGATTGAAGATCAGGGTCTGTCGATGCCAGATCAAACTCTCACCAACTATCCTATTATCCTGATAGATTGGCATTTATTGATAGTATATCGCTGTAATGTAAACCTGGTGTATGCAGCGTCCAAGTTTAGAATATCACAAAAGGTTGTGAACCACGGCCGGGGACAGAATGCCAGACAGGTGTTACCTGTACAAGTGCCTGATCACCCCCAACCCAACCACTCTCACTCCACTTTCTCGCTGCCGCCTAATTAGGGCGAACGCGACCCCTCCTCACCCCCAACTCAATTAACACCCGGATGACAATTAATGCCGCGAGTAAGGCTTACGTAATTGGCTTACGTAATTTCAAAGATATCTGGTGGCGGCTGGCCACCAAAATATTTAGCGGGGGGACGTGCACGACCAAATGTGGCGTTTTTTTTGCAGCCACAAGCGGAAACGCGAACATCAACTGATAATTCGGATATGAGTTTTTTCGAAGGCCGTCTCCTTTCAATCTTCAATTTCAAGACTTGATTTTCGTTGAGGACAGTGTTTCTGCGAGTGGTGGCACGCTGTGGCCGTCAGTTGTTGCAGAGGTGCCGCCGTACAGCTGCTCACTAATTTTTTTTTACAATGATTTGCATATTCTAATTGGGGAAATCCTTGAGGCGAGGATGTCTGATCCACGATATCGATTGTGGCTGTACTTAATCGTTACTGGCAATCAGTCTATATAAATCTATGGCCTGTTCAGCACGTCACAGACAGTAAATGCACAATATGTAGACCTGCGTGTGCCTGATGCAATGTGTGAAATGTCCCGAAATAGCCACTTCATGGCGCGTTCGGACTCTGGCATTTATTCTGTACCAATTGCGTAGGCCAGGGGTGGGGGAGGGGTAGTGTGTGTGTGTGTGTGTGTGTTCTGTACTCAGCAACCCCTCCTCCCTCCCACCCGTCACCTCTCACTTCGACAAATAAGTTGTCAATCTGTCACGTTCGACAAGGTGCAGTATCACTAATGAATGCGCATGCTGTGTGCTCAGGTAGCGCCCTCTTCTGAGCGTGCCTACCGTGGTTCTCCAGCATAATTTGGGGGTATATCGAAAAGCCAGTTCCCTCGCATAAACGAGCAGGATCAGGGGTTTGAACCATGAAAATACAAGTCTTAACAAGAACTGAATGTTCGAAACTTAAGATTTGGTTTACCAAGAGCCACTGGCGTCAATCATTTCAAGCTTGCAACCTGCGGGTTACTTGCCAAATGACTGAATATGCGCCACCTAGTGATAGCGCGCAGCGCCCATTTTAAGGCGATATTTGACCATTGGACTCTGGCGGAGACTGCGGGTATCTTTGGTCCTCCAATGACGTCAAATGGGAGGGGCCGGTGACTGCAAAAGTGGGTTCACCCCGTTTGTGGGAATAAACGTGGCGCCATTTTATACGGTGTTTATTATTTGCTTATTGTTAACTGAGCATACAGATATTGACGGTTTGTGTCATAAATTCGGGGGCACCAACACCGATCATCATTTCGTTCCGCCCACCCACTCGTGAGTCGAGACGAGATTCTCAACTTTAATTGGTCTTGTGGTCCATAATGAAATTTAGAAAATGAACTCGACTCTAATGTACGGCTAGATACGGGTTGCATTTATTAACTTCGTTCATGTGGCGCTCATTTCGTGACTTGTCAGGTGGCGACAGGTTGTTGCAGTTATCGTCGTCAGTGGTGCTCAGCCTGTCAAATTCCAATTCGCGGCTGGTAACGATTGAATGGGCGATGGATAAAAATGACTATCGATAGTACCTTCGATTGCTGTCCGATTCCGCCCGTTCTACAAACTGGCGAAATTCACAGTAACACGGTCAATAATGATGGCGTTCCGACTGAAAGGCTAATGGGTATGCGCTTGATGTGTTTATTGGTGTCGCTGAACTAATGCAAATGTAACATTGGAAGGGAGAAGGGTGAGGTGGTGTGGGTGGATGGGGGTTGGTCGAAATGTGAGGGTCAAAGCCAATGTACGTTTATGGACGCGAGCGCGGCTTACAAACCACGCTCGTAAATTAAGAGACGCCACAACCATGTTTGTAGATCTGTTGTATATTTGTTTTTTTTGTTATTTTCCCCCCGACGCGGCGACGGCGGGTTTCACGACTATCACAAACGATCGCAATACACTCGTACATACGCGACGAGAGTGTATACACAAGTCGTTGGATTCGGCGAATGTGACCGCAGCTTTGATGCATCCTCCCGAGCCCCGTTGAGCGCTCGATATCCAGAAAAATTATCCTGGAGAAACATGTTACGGTTGCGTTAATGGATAGCTTTGGGAATCGTGACTAGTATATGAAGGAGCGAAAGGCAGAGTGATGGAAACCGATTTTATCAGTTTTCGAGTTAGTGCAAAAATGCAATTTTTGCATGTGAAGCTATCGAAAGAAAATGTGTCGAGTCGACAGAGGGTAGCACAAGTTGGATAGGAAAACGGGACTGAATGACGGGACGGAACTTGTAGTAAAACCTCTTGTTCCTCTTGATCCAAGAAAAAAATCTTCTTTCACCACACTTGATATGTAAAACTGAACTGAATCGCAATTTGTGAAGAACTCCTTCAATTGGAGACAGTCACAAATGTTTGGTTCATGAGTCTTGAGTATAAATATGTGTTTCGGGCTTACTCGGCCGAAACTCGTTGTATATTTTTAATCGTAATTCGTGAATCTAATATTTCCAGTTAAAGCTCAATGAAACAATACCCTTTTCCGCCTATGTGCACAGAAGGTGCCAGGAGGGTCAACACCTCGTCTACGCGCTTGGTTTCTGACGTCACCAATGTTTCGTGCGTTCAGGTGAGGTGGCCATCAAATTTGTTATGACGTGGTTGGTGGTTTACGTCACGGACAGGGTGTTTTTCCACGTTTTGCTGACGCGCATGATGCCTCATCTCTAGTGTGTATCCCCCCAACATACGAGGGGGTAGTTGGCAATAAGATTTTTTTCTTTTCTCACGACTTTCAAGCCAGTTATTACTGATCTATCAAGTACTGCTCCGAACCACTACGAACTGCAATTTTTAAAAAATTAATAAATCGGCTTTGAAGTTGGCCACGACAACCTAATTTGCTTGTTTCAGTCTGCGCAACAACTGTATATCACACATGACCGCATTTGGGATGTTACTCCAAACTGAAAAGTGCTTTTGACAACCCTGTTAGTCAGCTGCCTATGTATAGTGTAGAAGGGTATCTTATTCAAAAAATTCGATGGAAGTGACATCATTTTATTCTCAGGAATTACAATATTCCTTGCTCTTGTTTATGTCAATTTCGAATCATGCACTCAGCAAAAACCATACCATTTTTTCTTAAGTTTTTACCTATTGCCATGAAGTTAATATTGAAACCTCTAAAAACTGTCAAAAACACATTTTTTTAGCGATTTCTCAAGACCAAATTTTTTTTTTATGCTAGTCAGAAAGGTGTTTTCCCTTTCTTTGAAAAATAATTTCACATAATGCGAATCATTTTAAGGTGACAGGACTTCTAGTACAATACTATAAAATTGCGTGAGTGGGAAGCAATGTAACCCGAAATAAATGGAATCGTTGATCCACGTTTTCTCGTTGAAATAATACTTCAACTTGTTTTGAAAAAAAAAATTAATTAGCGATGGTGTCTCTTGTTCTGAACTGAAATTACCAGAGAAATTCATAAAGTACTTTTTTATTATTCCAATCAACTGTAGTCAACTGCACTACAGGCATTCTGTACCCCTCATGGTGCTTAGGCTCAATGCGAGGGGCACGTCCACTACCACGGGATCGAAATTTTCGAGAGCCCGCGCCGGGAATCGAACCCGGGACCGTCGAGCCACGGTCAGGCGCAACACCGACTGCCGGAATCCCGACACCCTCTTTCACACGTCAGACCTGTGACTTCTCCAGAGAGAGACCATCCAAGTTCACTGCTGGGACTTGATTAGGAGATCATGTAGTCTTTCGCTAATAGGTGGCGCCACCAGCTATCCTCTGTGGTGTGTCGGCCACATTGTTTTTACCTGTATGGGGGAGGGTGGATGGCGGGGAGTTCTCGTTTTACTTTATTACCCGCCCAGTATCGTAGTCGAGTCATTCCCAGTGAATAGAGGTGATGGGGGTGGATGGCGGATGGAGCGCGGCCAGCCCAGGGCCATCGAAATAGACGGCGTTGGAGAATGAGCGGTATGTGAATTATTGGCCGCTCGCTATGCCGGCACAGAATGCACGCAGGTACGGGCCGATCGCGTACAGGGCGGGGGAAAAGAGGGGGTAAAGGATAGTGGGTGGTGAGATGGGGTGGAGGGAGGGATGGGAAGTTAGGAGGGAAACTCGTCCATCTCCGCGGTTGAGCTTCACGTTCGGCGCCAATTCCGACGCGTTGTTTCTCTGTCTCAGAAATCGGGAAAGCCGCGAGCGACGAGCTCATTCTCCCAGCCTTGCACAATTCCCTTGTTTTTGCTCGTCACGTAACAAGGAGTCAACCCTGGATGCGAAGACATTTGATATGAGACGTTTAGGGCCCAGACATTTTGCCTAGGAGTAGGAATAATAAGATAATAAGAGAAAAATATAAAAAGATTATTAACCAATCTTTTGGAGAATCGCTGGACCAGCGAGATGAGATGAACGAGATCGCGTCTGTGAAATGATAAATAACACGTTTATTTATGGATGTTGAGAGACGTGTTTAATAAGCATGTAAAAAATATATTAAAATAAGTTTTTTACATGGTTTGTTGAGCCGTGGATAAATCCGGATGTAGCTTTGATCGTCCCGCCCTGTCACTTACATTCGAGTTCAGTCGTTGTTGCGTTGAGTCTAACCACATCAATATGGATCATTTGCATTTGTGGCTCCTGTAATTTTAATAATTGGAGAAGCGCGCAGCATCCACCGTTCACATTCACTATTTTCTTTATTATTATTATTATTGTAGTCTATGTACTAGGCGTTTCTGTACCTGCTTTGGCACTATGCGAGGAGTACATTAAAACTTCGAATAATTTCAATGAGGTAATGAGGTAATTTTTAAGTGTAATCAATAAGCTGAATACCTCGTTTTCCCCCCATAATTTATATCTCCGTAAGTTAAATGAGCCATATGCGCATGGACTCAGTGAGACTGACCGAGAAAATTTGGTGTAATATTGCAAAACGGCTTCCTTATGTAGCATCACTGTTCCATAGTTCTCGGCAATAAATATATATATATTTTTTTTAGTTCTCCCCATTTTTTTATTATTATTCCTCTCAAAAAATTCTTTTCTCTTGATATTTCGTTCGGCCGTCGATTGCCGATTGGACGCCACGGGGTTCCTATTTACATCTCGGCGAGGGGGCGCTGCGGGCGTTCTGTGGGTTCCGACTGTGGTGTGCCGGTGCTGAGATCTCGGGTGGCGGCAATCGCGCACCCTGATGATGGGGGCCCACGGGGCCCGGCAATCGCATTGCATTTCTTTTATATTATCGACTAATAATATCACGTTAGGATATTTTTCAAATGTTTTAAATTTCAGACAAGAATCGTGAAACCTTTTCTGCTTTGGCTGCAATTGCATTGTTGTAAAGTGTGGCAACAATTTGAATAAAAAAAAAAAAAAAACAGTCTGTAATTTTCAATTTTATCAGCATGACTACAGATGCGTGTCATCATCATTATCAATCAGCATGGAAAAAAGAATTGGTGGTGAATGTTGGAAATTAATTTTAAAACAATTATTTTCGTTATTTTTTCTAGTTTTTGTGCAGGAAATTTTTATTTATCGTTTTCTTTTAAGTCGTAAAACGTTCAAATTATTGTGTTGCATATGCTGCGAGCTTTGAAAATTTTGAAACAACTTTCATATTTTATGGGCCCCTTCACGGAGTAAATTCTGGGTGCGCTGACGCGTACCGGCGCCCACAGGCGTTAACAGGGTATTTAATTTAATGCTTCTGGAGGATGATTTAGTTCGCACCATAAAATTCGCCTCCCCTTTTCGATAACTTTTTCGGTCAGCATTTTTGGCGTATAAATAGGTAAACAAAATTGCGGAATTGCAAGAACGTTCACTGGAAGCGAAAATCCTGACTTGTTGCATTCGCTCTCACGTCGTGGGGAGGAGGATGGATGCCGTCTCTGTAATATTAGGCTATAGAGATGAGCCATGGTAGCGGCGAATTTCTCCTCCTGCTTCAGGGCTGGGTGCACGTTTGGATGTTGAATTTTTCTGTGTGACAAGACGCACACCTTGTATGGGATCGCAGGTCCATCGCACGGTACTTAGAAAATTAAAATTGATTCAAACATCTGTCGTACCATAATGCGCACCGGTGAATTTCCTCTCAGAGTCCGAATTATGGGACAGTCCATAGATTTTGAGCCCTGGCAAAGTTGCCAATGTCGACTTGACACAGCAAGTGAAAATTGTTTCTCGAAAATTCGAGAGACGGCAATCATTTTGAGAAATTTTAAAGAGGAAAAATAATCGAGAAACCTTTGCCGAGAACGAGATGAGAGATAACTGAGAAACAACACCACACCCGCCTTGTGTTGCTGGAACATTCACTCGAGGGTGGTGTGAAGTAGGGTCTGTGGAGTGACCGGTCGCCTGGACAGAGATTGAGCCCCCACGTCGGTGCTGAAAACCGTGACCGGTTTAACCAAAAGGGAAATCGATAATCGCTGGGTCTAATAAATTTCTCTATTGTTAGCAGGTGGTAGTTGCCGTGGATTGCTTATAGGTAGGGATTGGGGGAATGAAGGATTTCGGGATGAAAAAAGGGGGTGGGAAAGGTAAACGTTTAGCAGCTATAACATTCTCGTTTGCCGTGTTCCCTATAATTCCAACCTGTAATTAGTAACGTTGAAATTACATGCGCTTATTCGTTATTTTTTTTCTTTCACTTTTTGCAGACGATTTGCCAGAATCTTCAGGAGCCGGCCATGTGGTGAGTAGTCTATTCGGAGTGTTGGGGAACCGTCACAACATACCAACTTTTTTTTAAAACCCATGAAACACCGGGAACCCAGCGCAGTTTGTCAAGACTGATTTGACGGTTCGCTCAAACTAGATAATTTCTCAGCTCAAGCTAGAGATGGGCGATAGTTTTTGACTATCGGTCAAAACACATGTTTTAAAGAAACGTTTTTAAAAGTATGTGTTCTCGCATCAGTGACCTGTTATAGTAATAACGAATGATCTTCGCAAACTGTCAAAAACATTGATAGCATCGCGGGAATTTTTTCCCCATTTTTAGCTCAAGCAACTAGTTCCCAATATTTCGTATAATCCAGGTGCGCATAGCGGTAACCACGCAAAGAATCAAACAAATTGACTTTGATTGAGATTTCATGTTGTCTATGCAATAGTTGGATATAATAGACCGCACGACCATTCAATTCGGGTTATATGAAATATTCGGACAATGCGCCGTAGGAAACGGTCAGTTCGGCGCGGAGCGATTTTGACCGGCCTAATGACAGGGCCCCTTCCCGTAGGGGAGTGGGGGTGGTTGATGAGTCGTATGGAGGCCCCTCCACGTAGGCCGCCGTGGGTTACGTTTCAATCAACCGTTTAACCGCGCGGCATAATTACCGTGCTCTAGCACTTTACACTCTTTTGTACGTGGATGATGATGGCGGTGGCCTTGTTCCGGTTCTGCTGTTTTAGCTAGAAATTCGATTCGACTTTACAAGTGACAGCTCCCAAACGGTTCAGTACACAATTTAGGATCAGCAAACGGTTCGGTACACAATTGAGCAGACAATGAGCAATTTTGTAGATTTATTATTTAAAAAAATTGCGGATTTTGGTATTAGCCTTCTTTATATTGAGCCCCTTTATTGTCGTAGAAATCCACGATAACGCATTCCAAGTTTCGCTCGTGGACAGTGTATGAGGAATTTTGTGCGCTAATGACAGCCCCGAAACTTTGCTATGAAATATTTTAAATGGACACGCTGAAGATGTAAACTCGCGTTCGTGTTAGACCGAATCAAAACGATAGAGCTCTGTATTTACTCGAAGAAAAACGTGAAAAGCTCAGTCTTCTATATTTTGCTTTTAAGCTACCGAAACGAGACTAGAACATTCTCGAGTCTCGTTGACATAAATTTACTTTTGCTCTAATCTCGTACCGTTTACAAATACTGCCGACTGGTCTCTACAAAAAATTATTTGAGAACAATGTTTAAAACATTGCGCTATTTTTACCAGTTGCATTTCACACGCATGTATTGGGAAAACTCATTCAAAGTTTTAGAGTGTGCCCTCCTTATCCGTATAAAAACCGTGAATAATAATTTGCATTTCAATTATATTTTGAAATGCAAAATAGCGTTGATTTCCACTCGTTTACATTGATTTCTTTTTCACAGGCACAGTCCGCAGACTCTAATCGAGCAGTTACCCCGCCTGGGTCTGATCATAGATTTGACTGCTACAACGCGCTACTACAATCCTGATGTAAGTACACAGATCCGACCACTTGACCACCACACCCCGCTTGAAAAAAAGGGGGGGTTTTAGTATCGCAATTTGAAAATCCAACAATTATTTTATTTATTTTTGGAACTCATAAGAGTGCAACTTCGTCGAAATGTTCGTTTACTGACGGCCCGTAATATTAACGTACTGCTGCGTTCTCA
The DNA here is from genome assembly GCA_034698785.1 of Mycogona germanica. Classification (NCBI taxonomy): domain Eukaryota; kingdom Metazoa; phylum Arthropoda; class Diplopoda; order Chordeumatida; family Chordeumatidae; genus Mycogona; species Mycogona germanica. Next base: position 21,764 of record JAQGBY010001221.1, read on the forward strand.
GCTTTTGGTATAAGCTCTCCAAAATTATGTAGATTCAATACATATGAATATAAGCCCCTACCGGTCTGCACGAGACTCTATATTTTTTTAAATTACCAGTTCTAATTAAAATAATAGTAAAATAGTATTATAAAAGCGAGCTCGCCACTCGGTTCGTCTCCTTCATTCGGCATGTCCCGAATTCATCATTTAATAAATAAAAAAATAATGAATATAGGCGTTTTGTTGTTCACTTTACAACTTTGTTTGTGAGATAACCGTGTATACATGCAAGTATGCTGCGCGACTAATTTAGGCAACTAATTATAGACTCCTCGTTAATTAATCGTCACCGCTCGTTCTGTGGAGTTAAGGGGGGGGGGAGTGAACGGATGAGCACCCCCACAACACTCACGCCATGGATCAGCCCCGTTCGCCACCGGCGACGTCTGCCGGGTGTTCCGACCAATTTCACGCGCGTCACACCGGCTGTTTACATTCGGGCGGCGTGACGAGCGTGACTGAATCGATCGTGACGCTCTCGCGCGACGCAACAATTCGTAACGGGTGGCCCCCGTGTCTGCTGTGTGCCGAGCAATGGCATATCGACTGGATATATAGAGAGATCGTGCCGTGCTGCGATACACACTTGACTCAACTCTGGCGGCGATATATTCTTAAATTGGTTTCGGGTGGGGCAGGCAATAGGGCGTGGCCAATCTTTTTAACATTAGTCCCGTATGGTCGAGAATCGGGATTAAACGGGCGACGTTAAGAGATTCAGTCACATGATTACACGGCATTAACAACCCGGACAAATATCAAGAAAAATAAACAATTGGAACTTGATTATACTAAAAGCAAATGAAAAGGTTTGGATGAATAACGGAAACTTTAAAAATCAAAACGATCTTTTCATTGAACCGGTTGTAGTGGTTAGCGCTTCGGATGACTTACACCCGAAAGTCAGATATCCTAGCCACTAGACAACATGGGATGACTACACTCGATCATCTTAGAATGCTGGTTCTATTCCCGGCCGAGAGACCTTCAGAATTTTTCTGGTGAGAGAAATTCCTACGTGCGCCTTTCTTCGGAATGAAAGTAGAGCTGTGTTGTACGTCATGTGTCCCTTAAAGATCACAACTTAGGGTATAGGGATAGGCTAGGCAATTGCCCCATGATTAAGATTTAGGGCAGAAACGCTGGTGGACCTCCGTAAGCTCAAGTAATCCAATCCCCGTTCAAAGGGTCGTTCCCGGACATTAAAATTGTTTTACAAGACAAAGTTCAAATTTTCAATCAATGTGTAACCATTCTAATGTACGTGGTAGCTAGCCATTGCAGCAGGGGGAAAGTTGATTTTGGTCAGTCTACTCCTGGGTGGCGGACAGTCTGCGACGGCGAAGTACCGTGCTTATTAAAATAATCTCTTCGATAATTGGAAAGTTGGAAGTCACGCAGAGAACAATCGCAAGGGGGAGCCACGGGTGGCGCGAGCTATAAAAAGAGTCAGTGTGTTCGTCTGTCCACCGGATTGAATCTGCGAATACCGTGATGCCAGACCACGTGTCCTGTACGGAGACATTCCTTTTGATACCAATTATTTTTTTATTCGCGAATTGTAAATCGGGTCAGCAGATTTCGATCACAAACATTTATACATTTGTTTTGATTATTAGCAAGACCCATTTCAACGTTGTCCAGATGTTATCCTTCAACCGACTGAATGGTTTAACCAATGCGGCGTATTGGGCGGAAACGTTGGTGGAACTCCTTAAATATAGCTCAAACATTGGGCATGACTGAAATTGGTCGACCAGCCTTAGATGGTTTCATTGATTAACCATTGCATTCCCATTGGTAGACCGACCTTATTATATCTTATGTTTGCGGGGTGTGATTCGTGATCCGTGTGCCTAGAGGGCGCCAGATTCTTTGAGAATTTGATCGAATTCACCTTTTTTTTTTCGAAGAGCGTCAATTATCTGCAAACGAATTACCTATGATCTATGCAACGCAAACATTTCGAATAACAACTTTCCCCATTCAGGAAGATTTGCGAATATATAAAATTTATCAATAGGGAATTACTTTTTTGTCGCAACCTTTGTTGAAGTGGCCGTTGTCTAACAGGATTGTAATTTTGCTGATACCTACACTGCCACAAGCAAGTATTCATTTGATGAAATCGCCAACGGATCGAGTCAATTTTTGCCGTATAAAATACAGAGTTATTAAGATTCCCATTTCGGTCTCTCGGGGCTCAGGAGGAGATAGCCATGACTTTTAATTGTTGTTTTTGCGGACGCAGCCTGTGATAGGTCGACCGTTACTCTGTCGGCGGGAATGTAAATCCAAACAGGCGCACGTAGATAGCTATCCGGCATTTTAATTTGCATAAACACCTTTTTGGTTTCAGACATTCCCCCGTTCCCTCCTCCGAACTTTTATCGCCTTCATCTTCTTGAGGGGCGAATGGGGGGGGGGGCAAAGGGAGGAGGCGCGGGATGGGCGAGGGTTGTTCAGTAAAACGCGCATTGGGATGCTGTACAATGACATTCAAAAACTTTGATGGCAAACCGTCATCTATGTTCGGTAATGACCAAGAAAATTAATTAGGTCTGTATCACGAATGCGACTTACTGTGTTGAAAAGTGACTGACTGCGTTGGGGCAAATCAGTAACGAGCGAAACCGACTTTAAAAGAGTCAGTTCTTGGGTGTGCCACTGTATTTTTAGCGCTCATTGGGAGAGCGATCATCTAGTAGACCTTATTTATGAACCTTATATCCGAGTGATCGTTCTGTAATCCTGTGTTTCGGTTTTAAAGATTTTGTAGGGATCTAGCTTTTACAATTCTTTGCGAGTCAAGTCTGGCGCGCGGGTAAGTCAGATAAAGATGGTCGGGTCTAGGTTCCAGCCTTTTTTGTTTGCATAGCCAAATGTAACGGAGCAACCCGAGCCCAGAGCCATGATAGATAGCGTTTCTCGTCCTGGCATGGTGACCTCTCACACTGCACATTCACAGAGAGGTCAAGCTCGAAACAATGGCGGCCGTCGGGTGCTTTTTTTTTCGTTATTCGCCCCCCAAGTCTGCCACCTCTCCCTCATCCCCCGAAAGGTAAACGCTCCCTGCTCTTAGCAGTAAGAGGGAATTTGAACGAGAACCTTGGCGGAAAGACGAATTTTGGAACGCTGTTATTAATAACGTGTTAGGGTTTCGGCAAAAGAAACAAGGATGTCAAAATTTGCAAAGAATTATATTTTTGTTCACTGTAAATCAAGACATCTTCATTCAGGGCGCATCTTACGTCGAATCGATGTCACCTATTCTAAGTTTTTTGTTGTGTATTAATGTTACTTTTAAGTCTCTTCAGGTGCTCAAATTTTAAGACGCGTACGACTCCATCCTCCTCTCAAAATACCCCCACTTAAGTCTTTATAAAATGGAATCGGCTTAATATTTTATATAGTGACAACTCAATTTCATTGCAAAAATAATGCAGATTTTTTAAAAACTGTTTTGATACGGGGATTTCGAGCTTTTTTAGTATTAATCAATGGAGCAACTGATTTTGAATGGTGGTCTCGAGTTGCCTAAACCGTGAGCTGCCGGAAACCGCCGTCCGACGGCGCTGGCATCGGCGACTGGTGGGCCACACTCGCTTACGTGTTGCGGTGCTCAGTGTTGACTTAAATTATCAAATTATGATAATACGGAGAACTGACGGGGTCGAGCACAGCCAGACGCAACACACGTTCAGGCGACCCGGGCAGGAGGAATGCCCCAATGAAGTGGACGGTTAGATGGCAGATCCAGGAGGGAATCGTACCCACTATAATGGAATGTACGATTTTTGAAATTTATAACCTTTGTCAGTGGAGAAGTGCAGGCAAACGCAAGTTTAAACTTCTATCGTTGTACTCAATAACATGGAGTCTAGACACCATAATATGTAGTATTTAAATGTATGGTTACCTTGTAGAAAATTTGCTGAAACACGCGTCGTAAACGTTGCGCCAAGCATTTTGGTTCAACACAAACGTCATAAACAAACTACTTCTACCTTTTCATTTCCTTTGAATGTGCGAAGGAATGCGGTTGCGTCGGCGGTGGCGCTGTTGTGTCAATATTCGAGCGCCCGCTCAGGATTGACGCCAGGTGACGCTGATGCTGCATTTTTATTACCCTAAAGCAGGTTCATAATTTCAATTCAGATTTCGTGCAATTGGCATTTTGGGTCGACTAAGAAAAGCGTACAATTTCTGCTCCCCGAATTTCTATGAGGGTTGACACTACCTCTGAAACTCAACTTCGAAAAATGTCATCAAATAAAAATTCACATTATTATAGTGAATTATGAGACGACATTGCAGGAGCCTAGAGCGCGATGAATTCGAAATGCTAGAGAGACTTGATAAACGGAACAACGTATTGCAATCACAATATCTCAACAAACCTTTCATTAAACCTTCCTGTAAATGATGCTTCTGCGAATGAGCAGGAAGAGTAGACCCAGGTAGCTTTTACAGGTGTTGTGCCATCTAGTTCGTTTCAGCTCAATTGTTTACTTACGTTCTCTTCCATTTTGGGAGTATGTTTACTGGTATGTGAAATATTTTTTTAGAAACCGTTGAGAAGTGTCCCGTTATGGCGTCTTTTCTAGAGATTCCAGATGCTCTTGTCCACCCAAGAGCTCGTTTCTGTTGGAATGCTCTTTGTTTCTCCTCCTCCATCTCAACGCAGTGTTGCCTAATTGTCTCATGTTGTGTTTTTCTGACTATTTCTGTTTTGCAGGAATTCACCAGCCAGGGAATCAAGTACTCGAAGATCCTGTGTAAAGGGCAGGAGGTTCCTCATGCCGGTGTCGTGGACAGGTACGTACTGCATGACAAAACGAGTCCGTGTCGGATCATCCTTGGATACCTGTGTGGGCCAGATCTTCCTCCTGTGACCTCGCGTAAGCTCCTCGAGTCCCACTCAAATCTAGACGTACAGGTGTTACAGTGTATTTGAATGACACCTGTAGTCTTGAAAAATATCAAAATGCAGTATTTAAGGATGCCTTTGGCGCCACCGTAAAAATCTGATTCCATTTTTGAAATCAGATTTTTAAGATCGCGCACTGGCGGTCCAATCTAGTTTTGTGAAATAGGACAAAATGAATGCATGCATGGAACACGACGGAGGAGATGCTTAATTTTTAAAAATGTCGCTATAATAATGCGAGAGTTCTTCCGCGAATCGGTTAAATTAACCGATTTCGAATTTCTTTGTCCCGTGAACATTAATGGGCGAACACAAAATTGTGTTTAGCTTTGATACCTTTTACTCAACAAACATTTTAAAAAATAGGAAAAACAACCTCATTTTTCACATTATGCTTCGTGACTACTGACCTCCCTTGGCGTTCCTACTGACCAGCCGCCGCGGTTGCGCTTGCCGAATGCGATTGAAGCCGCAATCGTCTCCACGACAGAAAAAAAGTTACCTTTCTCTGTCTGTTCGGGTCGGGGCATTCCTTGCTCCCGACACAGGGTTATTGTTTTAGAGGGGCTTACCCTCTCTCTCTCTTGCTCTGTGTCTCTTTGGCCACACATTCCTTAGCGAACAATCAATATAGAGTTGCTGTTGCCATTCAACAATGTGTTTGGCTATTCTGCGTGCTTGTTGTCTATGCGCGCTGTTTTCTTTGCACACACGCGTGTTCACATTTACTTTGCAGTTATTGTAAAAACGTTGAGTATTTATATGTACTTGCCAGTTGAATGGCTGGTCAGAGCGAAGGTGAGGAGGGCTTCATTCGGATTGTGAAAGAGACGAGACGTAAGACGATACCACGGAGATCGAGACGAGCCGTCTACGAATAGGACTCGAGTCTGAACCGGTTCACCAATTGGACATATCAATTGGTTGAAATGAAAGGGGACTTTGCGGAGGCGGAGACGCTGGTGTCTAAATCCTAGTTAAGCCTAAGAACACTTAGATAATCATAAAGGCTATCTATCTCCTCACGACGTTAAAAACATTTGAATAGGAAGAAGAACGTCTGGGTTATATTGATAATGGGGGTTGTGCCCGGGACAGACCGGAGGAAAAAACGAACAAGAGTTGACGAAAAACTCTTCAAATATAATAATAGTAAAACTATTATTTAAAAGGAAAAAATTAAACTAGAAAACCGTGGGAATCTGTAGCGTCAGTTCCCACGGTTTTCCAGTTTAATTTTTTCAAAAACAAAACATAAAATATGGACAAGTTGTACCTGTTCTTTCAAAATTTCATCATTTTATAAATTTTAATTTTTAGTTTTAAAAATGCGATCTTTACTGGAGACTTTGTCGAGACCAGTCCGTACTAGTGGGTGAGAAATCAGAATTCGACAGTCGAGACGAGATCTCTGTTCGAGAGTGAAGTTTCTGTCGACTGGTGACGTTATTGAGAGTGGCACGTCTCGTCTCGAGTGATACGTTAAAACATATGTGGGGGGTACCTGGAAGGGATTCCTGGGTGGGACAAATGTCTCCGGCCTCGATGTGAAAGAATGGGCGGTATTCGGTTCTTTCGGGGGGGGGAGAGAAAAGTTCCTTAGTTCGGTATGCACTGTTGACAAATTGGGCCATTCGCCGACTGACAGCCGATTCTGGCAATGGGGAATAGAAGGCAGGTGGTGGTGGCGGGGGGAGGGCCTCTACTGCGTATCGGCTATAGAATGCACGGAGGAAATAAAATTAATGGCTGACGTTGATGGCGGACAACGGAAATATCTGGCATTTCTAACGAATGCCTCTCCACTCGTGTTTTTGTCATGTTGGTGAGTTTTTATTCTGAAATCCCTCGATATGTCGTCGCCTTTTCTTTTGAAAAAAATGCTAGAAAATGGAAGGTTGTTTTTGCAATCTTTATAGTGAAACCAGGTTACAAAACAAAACGTGAGATTGAATTAGTATGGGAAAACCCCCAATGCGTTGTTGGCCGGATCTGGCGTCATGAATTTAAAATTGTCGAAGCAAATTGATGGCACTTCCTGTTGGACCAAGATCAATCGCAAAACCTTTCATTTTTGCACCATCTGGTTTGATGGCATAAAAATTAACCAATTTAATTTGACACCGGCTTATCCGGCAGAAATTAAACAACGACTCCGCATAAGCCATGATTTAAAGGGGAATTGTATGACGTCGCCTGGAGTAGTCATTTCTTCTACTCCCACTTCTATTTAATATACTCATTGAAAATGTCAAAACCGTAGCAAAATTCTCAACGAAAAAGATTCGAGATTCATGGAACTTGGAACGCGAGATAGGGGCAGGTGCAATTGAAAGAAAAATATAAATTTTGCGGCCGAAACGTGTATGAATGTTGTTCGCTCTTGTTCTACACCGATACTGACTTAGAAAATGCTGACATGAGCGAGAATATGAAAGGGAAAAAATTGGACATTCTGTAACATGCGAGTGTTCGTGTCTTTTCGCAGCGAAACCACGAATCCTCGCAATTACACGTCTCCGTATATCCACTGTGCATGTATATGATCTCTGGTGTACAGAATGCAAGTCAGTCCAGAGAGAAGCACAAATCGTAAAAGCAATACTAACGCCGAAAAGAATGTCACATTTTATTATTTACATTCTGCGGGGTTGTCTCCTGTCCGTTGGCATGCCCAGTCATAGAATTCACTTTTCAGTCGATTTTTTTTTTACAAATGCGCTAACCTTTGAAGAGAAAAAAAAGGAGAAAATTTGATGAAAAAATGAAACCCAAATTCACTGTTTTTGGCATAGTTTTCCCACGGATATTGTACTCGTAATTTAGGGGAAATGTTCGGACACCACAGCATTTGTCAAGGCTGAATTATTTATTCAATACATCCATATTCGTACTAGCCAAGTTTTGCGTTTAGGCTCAGTAAAATGGAGCATTTGATTTTAGAGCTGCATATACTGTATATGATGCCCCCAAGCGATAAAGAAAGGAATTTTATCCAACTGTTTTAAATACTTGTAATAATTCTTGCCACTGACACGCTTTTTACGGGGTGCAGTCGGTACGGAACGTTATCGTGTGGTCTAGTGTTAAGCTCATCATGTTACTACACCCGTGATCGCAGTTCAATTCCAACCGATACCTTCGAAATTTTTCGGTGCGACCCGTGCCTGTACGATATCAGATACACATTAAAGATCCCTACTTTGGTATCAAGCTGAGGCTAGACAAAATTACCAGGTCGTCGCCTGAGGTTTTTTTGTTGTTGGGCGTAATCGCTATTGGAACTCCTTAACAAATGGTTCAAGAGTCGGGATGGTATCGGGATAGACCGAAGTATGTATCGGCGCTCTTTGGAATTGTTTTTAGTAAGAATTTTATCGGATTGATAATTTATTTCATGCAACATTTGTCATGTTAGTTGGGTGCGTTTGAGATGCAGGCAATGCGCAACTACCTCGTACATGTTGTGCCTAAACGAAAAGCTACATACACCATCGCTTTGACCGCATAGTGTTGTCGATGTGATGGTGGTCATCTTATCAATGACATCCTAAGGGCAACACCGGTTGATTTGGTCGGACTTAGCGCGTAAGAAAATATTTGTTCGTATCAGTTCTACAAGACATCACGCGTCGCTTTACAGTTGGGGTGTCGTCGGTCGTGGTGGTGCGCGTGCGTGCTGCCGGAGCCCACCTTGAACGAGAAGCGAGAAGCGGGCAATCAGTGTGCCGCGGTTAGATATCTGCACTGCTCATCTCAAGTTGGGCGTTTCGGAACTTGCTAATGAACTGAAAAAAGTTCTTCCTCTCTCTCTCGACCTCCCTGGCCATGCTCACCCCCCACCCGTGCCAGCGCAGTCTCACCCGCGCATGGTGCGTCTCAACTCTCAATGTCTTTATTGGTGGTGGGTCTAGCAGGGTAGCTGCCCTGTGAAGCGCAAACCACCTGGATATTTTGGCACTTTTGATATCCTCCTGAGACCCACACGCACAAATGAAAACATGGGCCTACTTTTAAGCCGTATCATGTTCGGCTCTTCGAAGCCCAGTGGTTGGCAACTGATTTGTGGTGCTACGCCCCCTGGTTCGATTCAATACAGCAGAAATGCGCCATCTTATCCGTATAGGTAGTCTTGGATCGCTGAGTTGGGGTGCAGAATTTCATCTATTGGATTCACTTAGATGAACTAAGAAAAATGTAACTCGCGATGATTGGCGGTCTCGGCGGGTAGGACGCTGTGCAGATAATACCTGTTTGTCCTGATAAGTGGTTAATCCAGAATTGTCAAACTTACCTCAGTGGCACATGTTTTGCAACACTGTGAAGATAGACCTTAGTACAACTGAACTTTGAAAGACTTCCGTTAGAGGTAACCGAGAGGAGAGATGGGTCGATCATAATTCGGCTCGAATCCCCGTCTGATGAGAATTAATTACAAAATTAGTATCTGTCCTGCCTTGGAGTGTCTGATTGTGTTCAGAGATACTGAGTTAGAACTATTCGAATAGAAATCGATTCCCTGTATGTTGCGGATGAAGCTTGTAAACTCTGGTGCGACGAAAAACAACCCGTGATCGCGATTTCGATTCCGGCCGACACCTTCGGAATTTCTCGGGAGAGAGAAATTCCTTAACGCGCCTTCCTTCGGAATGGAAGTAAAGCCGTGGGAGCCGTGCCTGTACGATGTC
>JAQGBY010001222.1:0-31416 GCA_034698785.1 Mycogona germanica
AATTTCTCTCGCCCGAAAAATTCCAGAGGTCTCGGTCGGGAATCGAACCCGCGATCTCGGGAATAACAGCTCGACACCAATGAATAAACTAGTGTTGCCATATTGAATGTAATCGCACGATCATGAATTTTTTAAGTACTTCTCAATACTTTATGGCCTTTGAATTGATCTTTCATTTTATTGCAAAGGACATTGTCACTGGAATGTACAGTCAATCTTTGAGGAACAATGTTAGCGGCGCCCAGAAATGACAGCCAACTGGCGACCAAGAAAACCCATAGCCAAGGATTTATTTTTCAGTCACAGCATCCCCTAACATGCAATTGCAACAGCATCAGCAGCGGTTACGTCTTTTTTTAATGCATGGCCGTAAAAATAAATCTGCACCAAGGCTTCTCAGGGCGGTTGATTTTTCTATTCTGGGGCACTATCAAAATCATAAAAAAAGAAAACAATAAAAGTGATAGAACGGTGACAGAAACGCAAGAAAGCCGTAATTCTACTTCACACCAGAACGGAAGGCGCTTCAAATATTTATAAACTATATTAAGTCACCGTTGAAAATGATTCAAAAATTGATTCCAATATGCAAATAAAAGTCAACCTAATGAAATCAAGTACCTCCTGGAAGACTGAGACTATATATAACAGTAATACTGAGTATAAAACTGTAATACATTTTTCCAATTCTATAGTGACATAAGACGATGAACAAACTACTGACATTGTTTAATAAACGTTTGGTTAACCATAGTTAACCCGCAATTTCTTCATCCCCCTGGAAACATACTGTGTCCAGGGGACTCTGACCACCCCTTACCACCTCTGTAGTCTAGACGAATCCAGGATCTATGAGGAATGGTTAGGGTTAATAATTTTGTAGATTTAAATTTCGTCCGGAGAAACCCAGTTAAATCTCCACGATCAATTTTGAAAATGCCGAAAACAAATTAGTAATAAAACAACAATCTGGCAGGATTGAAGGTGTTGCGAGACGAGATGAAATAAAAAACTATTTCAGTCAGCCACATTATAATCCGAGGAGTAACGGATGAGGAAGGACTTCAAAAGACCTGGACACAGAGACCAATTAAACAATGTATTGCCACGCATCCCTAAAACCATGACATAGACAAAGTTAACACTTAAAAATTTACAGCGTTGAGAATGAGGATCGTTTTCTACGATTGAAAATATTATCTTATAAAAAAGATATCGTTGATCGCAAGTAGAGTTGACTGATTAACGTAAAACTGTCTCGTGCACACGCTACTAGCAAAGTCACCATTGGCGTCAGGGCTATCTCGAATCTCGCCAATCACACGCTCGGTTTGCCCCCGTAAAACCGGGCTGTAATGGCGACCGGGGCTAATTGGGATGCAAAGCGGCACGCGAATACACGACGCCACCCCAACCCCAGCCCACATACACATCAAGGAACTCGGGAAAACGCCAAAGCCCCATACTCCGAAACCGGAGTAATGGAAAGCGGGGTTATTGGCGCACCGTGTCTCGCAAGGTGGGCGGGCCAGTGCCGAGGAAATCAGACTAGTCGGCACGTCTAGCGGGTAACCAGAATAAAAGTGTGTCTGCCGCGTGCCCATTCGGATGGACCACCGATACTCAAACTCAGGGGCTGCGATAGTGCGCCTTCCCGAGCTTCCGAAAAATAAAAATAACTTTTATGGGATTAAGTAGGACGATTATTGGTGGTAAGGGCGGAGATTGGGAGGAGGGCAGTATCAGGCATCACTGTTGTCTCGCAGCAAAGCTCAGAACACCCCACCATCACCACACGCCTATATTCGTGGGGCCCATAAGCAATGCACCTACTCGATATACACCTCCGAAATCACCCTGCTCCCTCATACATTTGCTACTTTGCCTCATTTTTGCGCAACTTTTATCTTTATCTCGAGGACGCAGACGCGGGCATAGTGGATGGGGAAATGGGCGGTTGGGAGGTGGAAGGCGTCCGGTACATCCTCCAGTTGCGCGTTTCCTACGTTGTCCCGGTTGCCAGATAACCAGGCAAAAAACGGGCCCACCACGACCAACACCATATCCCCGAATCCCTAGAGATTCGGAAAAAAAGTTCATTTTGTTTCGAGCAGACACGGTTGCAGATGCGTTCTGCTGCGTAAAAGGTGCACCTGCAAACCGAAATTCAATTATATGACAGTAAATCAAGGTAGTTTTCTCCTCTTGTTTGAAATACAATTCTGAATTAAAATTGAAAAATACTTTCGATAAAAAATAATGCTCGTAGTTTATAGACAAATTATAGTAAAATTACATTCATTTGACAATAATTTAGTTTGAGCAACGAATCTTCTTATTTTCTCTGCGACTCTATTAACTTTATTTAATTTATTTACAATAAAAAAACAAACGTCCTGTCCAAATATGTTCTACAACCGGTCGCCCTAGAGTAGTTAAAGCAGTATAATGTTGCACACAAACTTAAACTTGAAGTAATTTGTACCGCCATGAAACGTCATTCAACAAAAGCTCCCTTTTTTGCGCGTTTTCTTCATACCGAATTTTCCACCTAACAAAAGAAGATAACTTTAAGAAATAGAAAATGTTTGTGGAACTAGACCAATATCGACATGAAGAAAATGTTGCTTACTTGTCGAAAAGCATGCATTACTGTAAACGGAACCAGACAGATAATTTATTTTTACTTACCAGATCTTCTTGTGTCTTGTGTAAGATATCTGATGATGCGGTTGAGCGATGCAGAATTATTTTTTACACACCACGCAAGTAGAGTCCTCCATGATCATTGATCTAACAAAAAGGTCGGTAATATGCATTCTTGAGATCACAGTCAAGGCAATTAAATACATGCATGTATACAAAAAAATAAAATTAAACAATACGGCCGAGACATTGGTGCTAACAATATTCAACAAATTGCAGCAAAGTTTAGAACTTTGTTCCTCAACAAATAATTGAAGTGATAAATTCTAATCAATATTTAGTTAGCGTTCGCAACTCTGGCAAGGCATCTGGAATACACATAGCACCTGCGCTTACCAAAGGCGCTTTGACAATGACAATTCATAGAACTAATAAATCAACATAAAAATATTAGTCCGGTACATTGCGGTGTCCTATTTATTTAATACAGAGGCAAGATTACCATCGTACGTGGAATGAGAAAGGGGTGTACGAGGAGACTAAGGGGCTAGAAAGGGGAACTTGCACTCGATCGTGACGTGACTGTGGTGAAGCGGAGGCCGGCAGAGATTACCGGCGAAAATTGGAGCGGCACACGACAGCCTCGTCGATTTGGAGTCAAAAATCGACGATGCATACGTGGCTGCTTCACGTCCAGAACCTGACTCGGCCCACACTTTCACATTCGTTTTGTATTCGTAACTCCTAAGCCTGTGTAACGAATATTTATTTGCTCGTATAGAGGCAACGGCGGCTCGTAGCCAGACCACTGATTAAGGTCGCCCGAACTCCCCCGGTCCCCTTTCGGTCATTTGTATTCCGTTCGCCCGTGACCAGCATTCGAAATGGACTCGGACGTGCGGTGGGGAACTGACCAACGCTATATACAGGACAAACTGCTGACGTTCAAGAAAATTGCATGATCTACGGGAACAAAGGCGTGGCTAAAATGAATGATAGATTTAGTGAAAATAAAGTAAGGGCACACTATGTAACTCACAATTTCAACCGGGTTGGATTACGCTAGAAAAGTTTAATATACAATATTTGATATGTCTAAAATGACATCAACACCGCGTGCCCAAGAATTAAGAATTATCAATAATATTGTACATAAACTTTTCTTATGAAGTTAGAAGAATAGTTCGAAACATAATAACAGATATGTAGGGCATGGTAAAATCATATCGTCAGAACTTAGTTTCAGTTTTTTTTATTCGCCAAAGCAAAAAATCGTGGAATTGCGACTCACAAATTTGCAACCAATTCGTTAATTAAACAAAATGCCGAGATGCTAATGTATTCAGGTATACATCCTCTGCTCGGTTAATGATAAAATTAACTGGTTAAAAAAGATAATTGGGACAAAAAATAATGCTGCTGTAGCGCACAGATAAAGCCAGCTTTGAGTCCTCCAGCTCTTAACGCGCATACGGTGGAATAATTACGTAGTCAAATTTATATTAACTCGCAAATGTAGCGGAGGATCTCTCGCCCGCGCTCGCGTCCCGTGTAAAGGCTTACATACATCGAAAAACGGCAGAATATAAATGGCACATTACCTCTAATCCCCACTAGCTAATAAATTCTCGGAACAGCGCCTGTTAGACGAGGATAATTAGTGTAATTATAAAATTTGACGTACCAGCTCTAGACACCAAACTGAGAAGCTCGCAGTTAAACCAACCATCGCGGCGGAGAAACGCAATACCAAAAGGCACAACTAATCGCTTTTAGGAAATTAAAACTGTTGGAAATGTGGTGGGCTTGCAGGATAAGAAAGCAAAATTAGGGGTAGGGGTTTGGGAGGGAGCATCGGTAGCATAGGTAACCGACTCAGCAGGATTATTTCAGGTGAACGTATAAATCTGGAAATTTTCTTGTTAGCTTCTTGCGTATGCAGAGTCTGTACTTGAGATTTACTTATAATTTCATTATACATTTGTATTTCTGAAAAATTAACATCCCAAGAGGATGAAAGAGTGATATATAATCAACCAAATGAGTGAGATTTTAGAGATAAATGATGATTTAAAGTGGAAAATGTCTTTTAAAAAACAAAAATGTAAGTTAAATTGGAATACAAGTTCATTCAGGAACACTACCACAGAAAATGAGACGAGGGAGAAAGTAGTAATCAATCTAATAACTGAGACTGTTCCAAGTGAAAATTTCAAATCTGGGCCCGAGGGGAAGAACAGCGTATTTTGATCAAATTTTCTTAACAATTGGCCCAGTGCACATCACATTCACAGAAGATGAGATAACATTCAAAAATATTTTTAATTTTAAAAGAAAAAAAGAAACTCATTTTTAAACATATTTTTTCACAAGTAATAACATCAGGAATACTCACCAAATGACGTTACGCGATTTATGCACCAATCGGGATAACATAAAGGAGAAGTGTAAGCCGTTCCTGAACCGACACGATGTTGCTCTCTATCAGAGGGCAACAACTCTTTACTAATTGCTCCCCAAACACCAGCCAATGAAGAATTAGTGACCATCATCATTTCGAGGGAGAGGACATTGAGGGGGTTAACACGGCGCGGGCAATTGGGGGATCGACAACTGGATGAGAGTGAAAATCCGGGCCACAAGATACATGGAAAGTGACGTTAAAAAGACACCCACGGAGCAGATCTATCCCAATGGAAATATAAATAATATTTCATTTATCCACATTGCATCGACGCTTTGCGATGTGTCCCATTTTGCTACTTATGTTTCAACTTGAGTTATAAAATCCCTTAGTAAAAACTAAGGGATTTCCATTGAAACATAACCAAGAAAAAGGTAGCACGTAGCTCATTCTATAATCATCCTATTAATCTGGTATAACGTATGGTCTGGAACTTTTATTTTTAAAGAATTTCTGTATATAATGTATGGGAGTACTTGAACGGCTCTACAATGATGGTAAGCTGATTTTAGAGGGCAAAAAGGGATGGGAGCCTTCATTCCTCAACAACGTAATTACGTCGATAACTTAAGTCGGACTCTGGAATGGGGATGGCGGGAATGTGAGCGAGGGACGATGGGGGCAATGCTGTTAACAAGCGAAATTACACCTTCAATTCGGACATTAAAAGATTAAAACATTAAGGATAGCAGGCTCGATGTTGATGTTCACAGCTACAAACTACAACAACTAATCACGTGGCTCTTCGTAAAATCACACGCATGAAATTTATTCGCGATCTGCAGGCTCGTTTAAAGTGTCTACTGATGATAAATTTGAAACCTACTGGAAGTATTTTCAGGTCGACCGATAAGAATGCAGCTGCAAAAACAGGGCAGGTTGTGTTCCAATAATTTTGCATATAAAAAGCATGCACACATTGTGAGAAATAAAAACCGTGATACTCTATACAGATGGTTGATTCATGGTTGTTGGTCGATTTTGAAAAAGCTTTGAAAAACCCTATGAAATTCCATTTCTCCACCATCTGTTGTGCTCGATGTGTTGGGCCACGTTTCCTGACAATCGCCCTTCAGCAAATTTTCCACTGTAGAAGTGCGCGTTGAAGCGCATGATGGTCAATGTTGGCCCCCTCCTGGCACACTTCTCATAAACCATCCAAAGTAGTAGGTCGGCGGTGTCCGAGTGCCCGTTTCAACAGTCCAAAAGCGCAGAGGTCCATGGGTGCGACATCCGGTGACTTGCCTGGGGGAATGGACCTAAATGAATGGGGCTGAAGGGGCACGCTGGTGCCCCCGAAATGGCAAATTGTAAAGCAACAGAGTGTTGTGTGATTGCTCTACACGGGGCAGCAATGAAATTGACACGAAAGCAAATTGTAAAGCAACAGTGTTGTGTGATTGGCTTAACCCACGAGGCAACAATGTAACTGACATGAAAGTGCTGCTTCTCTAGCAGAACACGGTTCAGTGGTAGAATGCTCGCCTGCTGCTAGCAGAACACGCTGGTGCCCCCGAAATGGCAAATTGTAAAGCAACAGAGTGTGGTGTGATTGCTCTACACGGGGCAGCAATGAAATTGACAAGAAGGCAAATTGTAAAGCAACGGTGTTGTGTGAAAATGTTGATCGCTAAGAATAGCGAGTGCAGTTGTAAAGTTCATCGGAGTTAAAAAATATATATTAAACACGTTTCTCAACAACGGTGTTGTGTGATTGCCTTTTTATCGCGGAATAGCCAATTCTTTCTCCGGATAGATTTTATGTAGCCCTCGAACCAACGATCTAGTTTCGGCGCCATTTTGTTTTCGAATGTTGATTAAAAAATTCAAAACCCTAAAGTGTCTGTTTAGTCATGTGCAAAAAATAAAAACAAACCGAGCACGCGTTAACCGAACAAACCGATACAGCTTTTTCAAAATCGATCAACAACCATAAATCAACCCTCTGTATAAGGTAAGTATTCGAGATCACCATGAAAACAGAGCGCAAAATCCTTCTAATTCCCCCAACAATGTTGCGAAAATATCAAAAATATGATTCCATTTTCTTTTAAAATTTTCTTTTCATTTCGTCACCGCGTAGTTTTTTTAACAAAATTATAGTAAAATAATTACCACAGGAGTCGTGACAAAAATTACTTAATTTTTATTTTATTGCCATTTTTATCATTTAAATATTCATAGGTTTGCCGTTCATAGTGCAAATTCTAATATATGAGTATATTTAAATTAAAAATGTATTCTCGCATATTGAATTCACGACATAAAAATATATCGCCAATATATCGTTGCAACCTCGCTGATGCCAGCTTACATTTTGGTTAAAAATTGTACCTCTGGTAAAATTTTAGAGTTCAGTTACATTTAACTAAAACAAAATAATAATACATGAAAATTAAAGTGAAATTACAAGAATTGAAACGTTAAAATTAAGTTGAGATGGATGCAAAAAAAACTTTCCATAAAAAGGAGTTTTAAGTTTCCATCAAAGAAATGCTATTTTTTTATATTTGATAATTCACACTACTTCTTTTTTAACTTCCTACAAGATTTTATGTGCCCCCTATTGGTGTTTCGGCACTATACGAGGGGCACATACTCACAATGTGCATGTGTGGTTATAGTGCAATGTATATAGCTGCATATTTTATTATGTAATGGAAAGATACAGAAGGCATTAAAGAAAAACAATTAAGATTACCCAAAGTATCCAATTAGTTACGAATTAACCAATTTAATTCAATTGCAACTGAAATCTGATAAGTTCGGCAAATGTTTTCAACACTGAAAAGGAAAATCTACTATTTTGGTAATTGAAAAAGTGGCAAACAAACTGGCATACAAATTCGTTATCTGGAAATGTGCTCGACATTCGCCATCAAAAAATTCGAAATAAATATACCATTAAATAAAATTATAAAACATGAAAAACGTTATTAAGAAGATGAGATCTCACAGAGAATATGCTCACACAATTGAATCACCCGGGGAAAATAAAAATCACTGGCATCTTTCCATAAAATTGAATTACCCGGGGAAAATAAAAATCACTGGCATCTTTACATAAAATAGCAGATCAGCACGGCTGAGGAGTGGGTTCAAATTGTAAATGAAGCATTCCAGCCTACTTGTTTCTAAATATTTAAAACTTAATATTGGACATTTCTTATTCCAGTAGCATTAATTAACAAAATATGGCAAAATGTGCAGATAAATTTAATCGTTTACGACAAATCCACTCAACATGCAAGCCCGGCGTAAGGGCTAGAGGAATTTGCCATATTCAAAAAAGTAAATGCAACGAAAATGTCCAATATATTAAGCTTTAGAAGAAATAGTGCGCTAAAAATTTCATTTATTCAATTAACGGGGAAATGTATGAGAAATTGTTGGGGATTCAATGAATATGGTAATATTCATTAAATAAAAAAGACCATGAAATCAATATAACATGATAAACATTTGAATACACGATCCAATGTTAATCATGCATGCACATTTCTTACTCCAGAACAGTTTCCAAAAAAACATGATCGTATATATTTAATAAGATCTTTTGGAATATTTTACCAAAGCACCTGAAGTTCTTTTAACAAAAGAGTGAATTGTTACACATAAAATAATACATAGAATTGTTAAAGATACGAATATTTTGGCTATTTCATTTTTCGTTCGAAATATGTTTCTTTCCCTTTACACAGGCTAGAACTCGCGAATAGATGGCAGCGAAATTGTGAGTCTGGATCGAACGAAAAGTTACCAGCGCGAGTTCGAGCAAATGGAAAGAAAAATATTTCTAACAAAAAAATGAAATATCCAAAATATTCGTTTTCGTATTGTTATTGTTAAAAAAAATTCAGACGATTCGGACATATTCCAGAAGTTTATTATGGAGAAGCTAGCCTTCTTGCTAGGATAGAACCAGCACATAATCCGACAGGTACAGAAATGGTGGATATTTGAAAATACTTCCTCGCTGACCAACGCTACACTCCGTCATAGTCACCGAAAAAATTTGAAGATATTTAAAATTTGGATACTTTACTTACTGGGCCACACGATCCTAGCAAGAAGGCTAGCTTCTCCATAATTAACCAATATCTGACTGCGTGCTTCGGCACCATTCTATATTCCAGAAGATCTAGCTGATGAAATAAATACGTTCATGTTTTTTTAACACCCTGTAGAAACACCCCGTTAAACACCCTGGTTAGCGTGTCCAACTGTTGTTCCCATGATCGCTGGTTCGATTTCCGACAGAGACATTCGGAATTTTTCAGGGGAGAAAAATTACTACAAACAAACGCCTTCCTTCGGAATGGAAGTAAGCTATGGGACCCGTGACTGCACAATTTCAGATGCACTGCCTAGGTTTAAGTTAGGAAACATTACCAGGTCGCCTCCTGGGGTTTTTTTAGGGCGAAAACGTTGGTGGCGCCTTTACAAATATCTCAATAAATAGTCAGTTTTTACACCAGCCAGTTGAGACAGTGGTAAAACCATTCGAGCAAATGTCAATAATAATTATATTGACATCAATCAGATCAATTATCCGATTCACAGATAAGCGATATACAGAGTAGCTGCGAAGAACAACTCAAATTATGAATGCTTGATAAGATTGGAAACGAAAGACATCAAAATGATCTTAAAACATTGCTAATATCATTGACGCGCGTTAGTGATAATCACATGAAGTTTGCTAGACTACAACAGTAATACAAATACACAAATTTAATAATTAACGAAGGATTTTTGTAATCAGCATCTATGATTTCATACCGTATTTCCGTTGACAATGGCCAATGAAGAAGGAATCTGGTCTTCAGTGAGCTCGATCATCTGTCAGCTATGCCGAATTCAGGTAAATCGATAAGTTTCTAGAAACAAAACATAATAATTCATTTACTATCGACAGTCTCCACACGTTAAAAAATTTCAGAAATGTTGTTGCCAATAATACTTATTTCTGATAAGGCATATTTTCTCAGCAGAGGAGTTTACGATATTTGCAGATGTTATGTGGCTAAGGAATATTTTAATAACCTAAGTCCGTCTTCTGCTTATATTTTTTAAATATCAAACACTATTAAACATTCGGATTGAGTGTGCGTTTGCACAAAAGTGCATTTTTCGTTGTAAAAACTAATTTTTAATAAAACGATATCACCTTGAAATCTATCAAATCGCTCGCAGCTCTAATGGTGTTCTTATAAAAAAAAAATTTACATCATTTATACGAAACGAAGAGACCCAATTTATTTTTACCGGCAAACCTAGTGCCAACAAACTTTAATAAATCAAGCCTTTCCTCTAGAGCTGCCCCTGTTCAGCAATCACAGGTAAATTATTAAATGAACTCACCTAAGTTGATTTCGTTTATGAAGGGATCGGCAGAGATGCTGGCTTCGGGGGTCCCGTCCAACTGAACCTCTGCAGCGATTCGGGCCGGCAAGCCGTCCTCATCGTACTCGATAGCCTTAAACAGTAGTTTCGCTTTGTGCCTGTCACCACGACGGTGGTCGCTGGCGCTGGTCACGCCAAACATACAGCACCGACAGATGTTGCAGCGGAACACCTTTGGCGGGGGAGGCGGCGTTGTCCCTTCCGGGCAGTTCGCCAGGGCGGCTTTCTTCAACTCCTGGAAGCTCAGGTTTACCGTGTGCCGCTCGCCTTTCAGGTGCTCTGCGATGGTCTTGTCACCGAACACGTTGCACTGACAGACGGTGCAGAAATATGTCTTCTGGGCTGGCGCAAAGGAATCTCGATTCTTGGACTTCTTGGGTGGGAGCAATTGCACAGGTTCGTCGCTCGACGCCAGGGGCTCAGCAGCCGGTTTTTCGCTGTTATAACAATATTTGATTATTCTTTATAACGTGTTTCCGAAAATAAAATGATACGGCTTAGATATTGGTGTGGGAAGGAAGGAAGGAGCGGGAAATCAATATACTAGTCAAAAGTAAAAATAAAACCCACCCTTTTTCCGAAAACATTTTTTGTACATTGATTTTTTGGCGTAATTTGTAACTGCATTGTTCTATTTTATCAACTGTATAACTCAATCGAGATACTGTTGACTTTTAGCTATATTCTGTGCGATGACACTATTTGTGGAGTCACTGGAATTCACGCACGCACGCACGCACGCTTATTGCCAATAAATTCCTTTTCCAATTGGCATGGTGCACGTGCGTGTATGTGACGTCATCGTTCTGATTTGCGATTCTGAAAATGGCGTTCAGTGACGAGGATAGCACCACCATGTTTCATAAGTAAAATATTTTTTAATAAGTCGACCAAAAATAGTCCGATTAATATGAAACTGGAGCATAATTAAGGCAACTATATCCCCTTTCGCGGTTGGATCCTCGGCACTGAACGCCATTTTCAGAATCGTAAAGCAGAACGATGACGTCACATACACGAACGTGCACCATGGCAATTGAAAAATGTATTGGCAATAAGTGTGCGAAATTTTATTTTATTCAATTAACGTTTTCAAATTTTAAATGTAAATTTCAAAAGACTCCTCATTTTTGTGGGCACACTGTATGTATTAATTGTAAATTGCTGTCGATCACGCCAAACAATATTTACTTTTCCCCCCCACTAGCAATAAGTACAACACTACTGATGCATCTCCAAATAATGAGGAAGCATGGTTCGGGTACCTCACTGATCTAATTGGAATAAAAGGTATGTTGAAATTAGCCAACTCGAAACAGGTTTTTGTTACTGTAGGATTGTGCACGACATGTGACATTCAGAAGTTGACTTACGCAGGCATCCTTGGTGGAAGGCTCAACGAGGCACGTTTTGCATGAACACTACCAGCGTAGTGCTCCTTAGCTTGGATGGAAGAGTTTAGCGTCACTTTGCAAACTTCACAATAACGATTGTCCGGAGTCTGGTATAAAATAAGGAATGTGGTACATGAAAATTACTGGTAATTAAAACAATTACTGACTAAGCAAACGCAAAATAAATAGATTGACGATTTAAAACTTACATAGAATGTCGTCTGACGCGCTGGTGACACGTTTTGGTTCCTGTATTTAAGTACATGTTTGTTACAGTCAGTCCACGATTGTTAACTTATAAACGTAGCGCTCAGGGAATAAGCGAAATTCATGGGATGACTCACTTCTTGGCTTCATAATTCATAGTGTTAAATCCAAGCGTGCTAATTTTCTTCATCGGAGGTCCCTCCTCAATCTTGCGTCAGACAGGTGATCAAGAAGTGAAGATGAAAGAAATAATGACAAGAATTACAGTAATATTCTATACATTTGTTAGTGGTAGACAGTTTGACCAGATACCAAGCGCCACAAGTGTCACATACAATCTCAATATCTGTGGGTTTCACATTTTTTATATTATTTAACATTTATATATAAGTAATAATATAACATTTTAATTATATTGTTACAACATGCAGTAAAACTGGAATTGCAAATGCTTCCTGTCGGATTTTTCACATGATGAAGATTTTAATATTAAACTAAAAATACTTGCAAGTAAATAATTTTAAAAATTATCATTTTTTTTTTTTAATTCACTGAAGTGACGGGTCACAACAGGAAGATTCTGTACCCCTCTCGGTGCTTAGGCACTATGTTTTGCACTATGCATCGGTTTTCTATAAATATATTGAACAAGTTTAAATTGAATATTCCAGAATGGAGATGCTAGATGATGGGCGCGTACATCCAAAAATTATAACTATTGCTAAAGGAACAGTAAAAAATGTACCACTCGTCGTAACTCAGTCGGTATTGCAACTGACTGTGACTCGGCGGTCCCGGGTTCAATTTCCGGTGCGGGCTCTCGATTGTTCGATCCCGGGGTACTGGTAAAATGTGCACCTTGCCATAGTGCTTAAACACCATGAGGGGTACAAAAAATCCTGTAGTGCAGTGACTACAGTGAATTTAAAAAAAAACTGATGGAATGGTAGCATTATGGTAGATAGAGGCTATGTGCCTCTCACTTAGTGCCTAAGCACTGAGAGTGATACAGAATCTTCCTGTTGTGATATACACTTCAGTGAACTCAAAAAAAAAATTATAATGCAGCACTGACAACATTGTCTCATGACACGGCCAACAAAGATTTTTTTTTTCTCTCAAACATCTTCCATAAATACAAGAATTCGCTTTAGCGATTAAGACAATTGCATGATAAGCAGTGGTCAAGACACCGGACGTTTTAACTTTAGTCAGATTGGTCACGTGCATCTCGCCTGAATAGTGCTAGATCGCGATGGTGGGAGAGTTTAGTTTAATTGTGCACACGTTGCAGTAGGCCATGGATTCCTCAACACTTACCGGGCGTTTTCTACTGGGCGCAATTCCGGTTTCAGCTTCGACACTCTCCTCATTGTCCAATTCGATTACCTCCACCTCCCGCCCATCATTTTGAAATTCCCTCAATCTGCTCGAACCAAGCGACATCAGATTTGGATTGGTTGAGTCAATCAAACCGCCTCTGTGGAATCCACTAGTGGCTCTGCCAGCACCTCTAGAAATGCCCCTCGTTGTTGAGAGCCCGCTGGTGATGTTGCCATACTGCGACGTAAGACCGCTGGCGATACTTGTATTATTCATCGTGCCCCTGTGGAATCTGTTACTGGTGCTGGATCCCCTCTGGCGACTGGAGCGGCCCCTATTTAACCAGTTAGAAAATTGTGCGCCGTCGGAATTAATATCTATGACAGATGTGTGATCGGCTTGCATACCACTTGTAGCGAGGCTAGAACTCTGGAACCTGTTGGCAGTTGTTCCCCTTTGGATAGTGTGGGTGGGGAAACCACCCCTTTGAAACCTGGGAAAGGTGGCGGTGAAGGAACCCCTTTTCAGCAAGTTTGAATATGATGCATCCGTGGGCATTCGAGGGTTTCCAAAGTCGTTGTTCATTTCCTGAAGACGATTCAACAGGGCATTCCTGGACTCGCCAGCAAACGCGCCCGTCCGAATCGGCATGGCGAATATGCTGTCCCTCGCCTCCTTGAAGCTGGGCTCGGCCAGAACAGAGTGTGATATGTCAAAGTCCACCTCCATCGATTTAGGCAAACTGATCGGAGCACGGGGCTTCTGTTGTAGGATGTTAGCATTGGGGCGGGGATCACCCACCACAATGTCTAGCAGACCGGGTATGCCTTGTGTGGACCGCATCGCCACCCTGGCACCAGTTTCCGGCTGCTGAATGACAGTGTGAAGTAGTGGTGGTGCTGCTTGAAAAGCCGCCACCTCACTCTGTGACTGAATACCGGACTGCTGAACACTGGATATCGCAGACGGATCGCGTACAACCCTGGGGTTTTCGGAAATCATATTACTCAGATGTTGGATTCCACCAGGGGCACGAATGAGTCTGGGTTCGTTGAATGAAGAATTAGTGTTTTGCTGGTGGCCAGCCTGTCTGGATGGCAGTAACTGTTCTTTATAAGTTATCTCAGTTGGCTGTCGAAGAGACGGTTGAGTACGAATAGATTCAGAACTTTGGAAACCCATATCAGGTTGTGTCTGGAAGCCAGGCCGGGAACGTGGCAGCCAGGCCTCTTCAAATACCACACGAGGTTGGGTATTCCACCCATTGTCGAAAGCCTTTGCAGGGTGTTGCTGAGATTGTGGCTGGGTACGTGGCAAATCTGAATCTTCATAAACCGACCCAGATGATCGCAGACCACCAACTGGACCAAAGTTGGGTTGTTGCTGAAATCGTGACCGCTGAGCCAAAGGTATCCCAGATTGTTCTTGGCCAACGGGCTGACTTCGAAGAGGATGGGCACCATCGACAAAACTGGTACCAGCCTCTCTCTGGAAACCAGTCTGATCTCGTGACAGTCCCGGTTCTTCAAATGCCACACCCGGCCGCTGGAACTTTGCATGATGGTTAGGAGGATTGGCCTCCCCATAAGGAAACCCAGTTTGATTCTGATTATTAGCCATTTGAGGTGGTGGGCAACGAATGATGCTGACCTCCTCCTCCTCCAAATTAGCATCACACTGTCTCTGATAGCCAGGCTGCGCACGGGGTTGTCTGGGTTCGACAAATGTCATGTCTGGCTGTCGTTTGGAACCCGACTGGACCCGATTCGTTTCCGACTCAACAAATGGTGCGCCCATAGGAGGGGGCTGTCGGAAATCAAACTGGGGACGGATCACGTTGGAATCCTGGAACAACCCATTAATTTGTTCCTGGAACTTAGTGTTACCTTCCGCTGAGCCAGTATCTTTGAAAACTGTCTCAGTCTGTCTGCAATGCGATGGCGCACTGTCCTTGTAAAATATCTCGGTCTGACGCTTGATGACTACAGTCTCCGTCTGTTTTCGTAAGCCAGGTTGAAAATCCATACCACCATCCGATTTCGACTGAGGATTTGGGCCGGGATGCCAGACATAGTAGCCGCCGCCGGGATTATTCTGACTGTCCATATCCGGCAGACTACCAGACAATCCCAACAGTGCTAGAGACGGCAGCGGTGGCGGCTCCATCGGTTTAACAAACCGTGATGATCCCTGTTGAGGTTCATCTCTAAAGTTGGCAGCTGATGGGAGAGACGCTTTTTCTTCCTACATGAATAAGCAAACGGGTTTATCATTTACTACAAAAGGGCTTAACTTAATTTCTCTTTCTTCCCGGATATTGGAAGGCATGGCAAGTTTCAGATTGTGCAATTGTGAAATATAAAAATTTATAGTGCATTTAACAGCAGATAAACCAGGTAACACCAAATAATTTTGCAGAGTCTACAGAGTCACGAACACTGAAGGTATACAGGCGGCACATACTTTGCCAATTCTGATCCATAATTTGATACAAAAAATGAATTTGTTCGCCGCCAGACAGGGTCTTTAAATCCTCCACAAGAACGTGTACGTTCTATCGTGAAGCAACGAGTCCTTATCAAATTGCTTTTTGTATCTGGCGGAATTACAAGTCGATCAAGCACCAGATTTTCATAGTTTATAGTGTTAAACTCAGTCATGGAGTTTGAGTCGTCCATCGAAATAATTACATGAGTATCGACAAAGACTAGAGCTCCAAATTACTTTTCTAAAACGTGGGTTGTTAAATTTGTGTAACGATGTAACGACTGGTTCTGATTGACCGAAACCTGATTACTGCGGCACTAAATTTGCATTTTGTGAGCAATTTGATGGTATGCTTACCTGATTTTTGCCGGCAGTCATTTGCAAATAGAACGCCTTCATCATGTCGGCAGTAACAGTCGGCGAGTCCATTTTCGGAACTATGTTAGTCATGAATTGGGACACGCGTTTTGGCTAGTGCCACCCTCGTTTTTGATCTATTTAAGAAATGTCCAGTTTGTGAAGTTCATGATTTTTGCTGCAAAAAATAAATATTTAAATATGTACCTGTGTACATAATCGTACCTGAGGGCTGAGGCTGAGGTGCCTGACCTCCAATGATAAATCGAATCGATAATATCGTTGTATCGCGATTATCTGGATCCTGGTTCCCTCGTTGGCCCCTAGGTGGCAGCAGCATTCATAGGCGGTAAGCGTCAAGCTTGGAATGGCGGCAAATTTAAACTGCATTCAATGGCCTGTTGATGAAACGCTATTTTCATTTTTTTCTCGTTACAAATACGGCGATCAGGAGCAATTTTTGAGTATCACCGTACATACATTTGCATAAATTTTCAGTATCCTCATATCAGTTATTAAAAAATGATTTCCAATATGCGAAGTTGAAGCTCGCGTAAATCACAAATTCAAATGTTTATTTCTCCTCCACATAACCACATGGCAGATTCCTTAATTGTTTCTAAGGCGGACACTGTAGTCAGACAGGAATAAGCGTGGTTTCATAAATTAAGAAACAAAAAAAAACACTAAGGATTCGTAAGGAAGCTGAGACTGACTAAGTGACTAAGACTAAGGAAAATAAATAGACAATTGCTTTGTTTAAAAGTGGAATTTTTATTCGAAGCCGTGGACTATTCGATGGAAATACCATTTAAGCTGTATACAGTGAGTTAATTAGATGAAATGTGATGATGAACCATTAAAAACTTTTAATTTATACACAAAAGGAAAGTGCACATACGTCTAGTCACAAACACAACTATACAGTTTCTCGAAAGTCTCAAGACGAAATAGAGTGAGCTACAATAAATACCGAGAAGATGGTTATATGCCTCGATCTCATCAGGAGTTTCTTGACAGTTCTACGAACCGGTGGTCGATGCACGCAGCTCGAGAATCTGGGAAATTCTTAACGAAATAAGATTTTTACGAAACAACCAATCTAGATATAGATAATTACGAGAAAATAGCACAGAGACGATGAAACATTGTCTATCGAAGAGATGGATGAGTGATAGATGATGGGTAATTGGTGAGGAGGGAAACATGCGCGTTTAAAAAGTAATAATTCTTGATTGCATCCTTGGTGCAGTTGGAAGCCCGTTGCAAAAAATGGCGAACAAATTACAATTACAGACAGTATTCTACAGATTGTGTGACTCTCAAACTTGGGTATTTTTTTTTATT
The DNA here is from genome assembly GCA_034698785.1 of Mycogona germanica. NCBI lineage: Eukaryota > Metazoa > Arthropoda > Diplopoda > Chordeumatida > Chordeumatidae > Mycogona > Mycogona germanica. Next base: position 17,632 of record JAQGBY010001222.1, read on the forward strand.
CAAAACTAACAGGATTTATAACCCAGTCGATCTAAAACAGAAAATGTAAAGTGTGCACACATTAAAAATAAAAATAATCGCAAGCAAGCATTGTTGATTCGACAAGAAATGGTACAAGGATATTGCACATTAATACTAATTCAACGTAGTCCGTCCAAATGGATTTTAGTTTTAAAACTGGAAATCGTCCATACATATGCGATATTGCGGTCAAACATCCAATTGGGGGGATTGTCGTTCGCCATTACACGCACAAATTTTACAAATGCGTCCACAAAATAGTTTGTGCCATATTGGCGGTGACCAATGGTTTGAAGAATCTGGTTTCCGCTTAGATGATTATGTGAACGGCGGAAGTGACGCGCCCGTTCACCGCCGCGGGGTTCGACCAATCGGCTAGACGCTCACCAAACCACACACTTCTTGGTGGGATTCATCGGAGAGTTCACTGGACATTTGAAGTCCTTGGCGAAATCTTGAGAATTGGCTACAACGCCATTCACCCTAAAAAACAATTTTTTAAATATAAATGTCTGTCAAAATATTTTCAGCAAACCGAAAAACTATATGCTTTGTAAAGCCAATATAAATTTTTAAAATATATATATATATATATATATATATACAATATATTTTAGACTCAAAACTTTAAACCAATTCTCATTTCATTTTCGGAGTCTGCGAACAATTTAATTCGAAAGATAAACATTTCGGCGGCGGCTTCCCTGTTTCAGAGTCTTATACTTTTTTTCCCTTGACTTTTTTAATGTGAATTTTTTAATTAATTTTGATTTTTAAAGTGATTTTTTAATGTTTTTAGTGTAAATTACATTTACAAAAAAAAAAAAATTGAGAATTGTTCCCATTTGTAATTAATTTGTACAGCAAAAGGTTGTCGTACAGCAAAAATTGCAAAAAATTGCAAAAATTGCAATATTTCGAATGAATTAGCGGATAAAAATTAGGTACACGAATTGAAAATATATTCTTTTTGCAGTGCAGGGTACAAGCAATCTTTCAGTTCTGACTAATAAGGAGTAATACTGGATAATTTAGTGACAATAAATTTACCTATATCTTTGCGGACTGTGGACCCCCGTTAAAATTCGGAGGATCATCGCTTCTGGTCGTGTTTTGCTGCACCACACCTATATTTCATCATGAAAAACAACAACAGAAGAAATATTAAATTAATTTAAGTTTGACAGTGTGATTAGCCGATCGATGCATAAAACTTAAAAAGGTTCTCCGGCACTAACATTGGCGAGGCTCATCCAGAAGAGCTGTCTAGTGGTGTACTTGAGACCGGGCAAGGGATCCTCTTCTCCGAATTTTTCCACCCATTTTTGGTATGCCTATTTTTGAACACAAATTAAAAACCTGATCAGTTTGCTTTAGATATGAATATACATGAAAATTAAATAAAAGTTCTAAACCTCAATTTTCAAATATTTGTTCCCACGCCCCCATCATCTCCACATTTAGTTTCCTACGTTATATGCTTCTTTTACGCCTCCGTTATCGGCGATATTTTCTCCTTGAGTATTGATACCGTTTATCTAGAAGAAAATCGAAAAGTGATTGAGTGATTATACTGCCGTTTTACAAATTAATTGTTTATTTATTCGTCATTGTACATTATGGTAATTATTTAAAAACAATTATTACCGTCATGTTTACATCTGGCATGCTGTAGTTTGAATATTGATCGATAATGCATCGTGACTTCTTTTGGAACTGAATATCAGTTTCCGGTTCCCACCACTGCTTTAGATTACCACTATCGTCAAATTGCCGTCCTGAAATTTGCAAGTATTACAACCCGAATAGCCATCTTCGTTTATCCATTCCAATTCCACTAAAATGAAATTATGTATGTGTACACAAACATGTATCTCAAATTTTCCCTTCTTGGCAGCACTAACCTTGATCATCAAATCCGTGAGTAATTTCGTGTCCAATGACAAAACCAATTGCCCCGTAATTGACGTACTTTGGTCGATCGTTGGCGAAAAAGACTCCCTGCAGAATTCCAGCAGGGAACACTGCAGAATTCGCGATTTGACAGCAAATGTTAAATTACAATGTACGAAATTATGGAAAAAATAAAAAAGTTATCATTGATAAATTAAATGGAGTTACGCACTGATCAAATTTTGTGACGGCGAATAGTAAGCGTTGACCACCGCGACGGCTCCAATATCCTTCCAGCTAATTAAAGTGACAGAAAATAACAATTGATTCAGTACAGTATATAATACTGTATATTCATACGACCTCTATCTACATAGCGATGTTAATGCTAAAAAGAACATTGGAGATAAAACAGAAATTCGACCTACTCGTGTCGGATGAAGGGTTTGCGGAGTTTTCCGTATCTGTAGTCGGCCCACTGTTTCCGAATCATGAGGTTGCTTTCGAAGAAACTGTTTTTCTTAACAGTAATCTAAGAAAATTAATTTAAAAACCCTGATCAGCTGCGTTCAACTTTCACGAATTACCTTTTTAACTGATCGATGGCAGAAACAAATTCTTACATTTTCATAGTGCTCCTCAATTGCTGTGTCGTTTAGTATTTCCAGAGGGTATGCGATCATTTCCGCCATGGAAGTAGCCTGTAAAATAAATAATGAGAAGGATTTTGATAGGACGTCTGTGTAAATCGGAAATGGTAAATTAAAATAAAAGCAAAATATTATTATTAAAAAAAGAGTTCGCCACTCGGTTAGTCTTTCATTCGGTGCTGTCCTGAATCCACCATTGCCGATGTAAAATAAATGTTCTGACAGATCAAGTTACTGGGATGAAGCCCGTCCAACAAACCGGATATAAATATATTATATTACAAAATAGCTTATGTTCAGTTTCAATACGAAAAAATTTGGATTACTTACTACAAGTGTATTTTTAATTTGTCAAATGGACGGGCAATATATGAGATCGTTGCAACTTTGTTTTTACTTCAGTTGTTTAGCAGAAGCGCCCATTGGTGGAGAATCACATCACTGCGCGACGACGTATATCATTTCACATGGCAAAATCAATTACTGGATTCGTATTAGAGTGGTATAACTGTTTCTCGTCTTCTCACCTTCTTTAATGCTCTTTGCAGCGTGACGTCGTCCATCCAGTCCACGTTTTTCAGAATGGCGAGAAATTCCAGCCGAATATTGTTTATAAGGGTGACTGCCTGCAGACAATAACCATGGAGCAAAAAATATGTAAGTAAATATATATAGCGATGACGTCAAAACATTGCGTAATTCAAATCATAGGGTAATGAAAATTTCAAAAAGAGAATTTGAAAAAAAAAATTCGGGGCGACAGAAGCGCCCCCTTGCGACAAACGGAACACATGAACTCACCGTTTCTCTGGCATTCTCGTCAAAGTATCGTTTGACGTACATGGAGCCGATAGCGTTGCCGAACGGGGATCGCGTGGTACTCAAACAGATGCGCCAGCGTGGATCGTCCACCGCTTGTCCGGTGATGGCGCTGGTGTAGTCCAGCGCGATGGCGCGGTAGCGATCGTCCAGACTGCTCACCGAGGACATGACCACTCGCCAAAGCATGTAATTGGCCAGCGTTCTGCAAGCATCGAATCACTTATTTTATTGGCGGAAAACGTATTTTGGTTTTTCGCGTTGCCTCGTTAGCACACAGTATTAGCTAATTTAACTTATTCATGTATGAACCATGAGTGGCGCTAAAGAGGATGGGTTAAGTGGATTAACCGTGTTTGGACAAATAGTATAACTCATATCATTGTTAAACATCAATATAACCTTTTTTTGGTGTTGCTAATCAGTCGAGTAACATTCCCTACATAGCTTGGAGACACGACAATGATATCTTCATCCTCAGTCACAGTCTCCACCAAAATGGAATTGATGTACGACACCCAATTGACCTGTACGCGCGAATTGTGAAGTAGACAATTTTGAAATGGTATATTTCAATGTTGTATTTTTACGAAAATTTCAATTTCAGTTTTGAAGCTATAGATACAGTTGATTATCTGTTGTACTTACGTTTGGCGCCAAATTACTCAAATCTTTGATGGTCATCTTGTTGTAAAGCAGAGTGTAATTTCGTCGCTCTTCTTTAGGAAGTGTAAACTGCAAAAAAACATAATTTGGAAGAAATGAGATGCCAGGACTATCTTCTATTCTTGGTTGGTTTTATTTTGCCTATGCGTTAAATTTATTTGTATAAAAATTAAATCGCAAAATGCCCAACTGTAAGCCTGATTGAATTTCGCCAACAGGCGGCGCCACAACATCTCGCGCGACACAAATATTTCCTAAAACGTAATAGAAACTTTTAAATTTAGTTCACGATTGAAATCTTTTTAATAAAATAGAATGACGCAATCAAGCATTATGGGCATCATTTTATGTGAAACAAATTGACATTACGAAAATATATTTTTTTAAATAACTGGTGCTTGATATCACTGGATTTCGTGGCTACACAGAATGTATCATGCAAAGGAGAACCGTAGGTGGAATGTGAGTCGTTTCAAAGTGCAAAGGTTTAAGTTGTGGGTAGATTTCTTAGAAGTCATTTCGTTCCATCTTAGCATATCGCTTTTCGTTTTCTGATAAAGCGCTAAGCAAGTACGATTATTTGAATTGCAAAAATAGCTTTTGGCTTCGACTGGATAGCGATAGGACTAAATTTTTGCACACGCCGTACATGTGTCGCGCGCGTTGCTTAGCGCTTTCCTGGGAATCGAAAATCCAAAAATAAATGTGAAGAGGGGATGCAAATTACGTATTCCCCGATTAGCGTTGCTCACGTTTCTAGCAGGTCACGCAACTTCACGGAACTCCTAAATACTCGTAGTATTGGCAAAAACAAGATCAGCCGATCTGACTTTGTGAATTAACCCATTCCTGCAGGATGCACGAACACGCTTTGATTTCCAATTGGTTTGATCTTAACCCGTGAAAATCCTAAAAACGCTGAAAACCCGAGAATTAGAAACTGAACGTTTTTGATTTTTTATGCACAATTACAAAATTCTACAAAATGCACCTATTTGCACCCAAAAAATTATCACTTGTTCCAAAAATGCCACCATGATATCAATCACCGCTGGTGGCGCTTCACCAGTGAAGAGCCAGTCCTCACTCGTCAATATATTGAATAAATTACGTACGTTTGCCAGTTGAATCTCGAACAGAAGAGCTTCCTCCAATTCCGCTCGAGCGCGCTCGGGATCAGCACCCAGCATTTTGGCCGCCTCCACCATGAAAGTGAAGTACTTCTTCACCAGCGGATCGTGAATACCTTTCAGAAGGTAAGACCTACTGGGCATTCCAACAGAAGGCTCATCCACCTGAATAAAACAATAAGAATGAGCAATACACCTGTAGAATTTTTCAGAAAATAAATTGAGATTCACTACGTTATCAGTTATGATGGATGGATATGAAATGTTTAGGGCATATGCCATTTAGAACCGCCATCACAACCTCGCAGGTCCGTACCTCCAATGTGTGGGTGCTGCTGTTATGAGCGTCCACCGAAACAGAAACGTCGAAAAGCACAGCGTGGCTGACTCCTCGTGCCCGCATCATGCGCACCATCTCGGTCCAATTGAACGTCTCCTCATTCCACTTATCGCCATCGACCACTGGCCAACCGGACAGGTGACGAAGCAAATTTTTCAGGGGAGTGTCGCCCAGGCGAATGATTTCAGCTTCGCAGAAACAATTTTTTAAAAATATATGTTGAGATTGCTGATCATGCACACTGTTTCTAAAAAAATCAATTTCGTCACACTTATAAAACAATCTTGAGGACAGGTAATTAAGAACAACTTACTTTTATTCATACACGCCGAGTAATATTCGCGAACTTTCTTGAATACTTTCGGGTCTTGGTTATTTTCATCCTCTTTTTCGTCAATGACAGCTGGGAAAAAACGTTAAGATATGAATCGTTAAGATAAAATTTACGAACACTCTATCAGGATATAATGCAGGCATAGTGTCACTGGATATTTTAGAAATAATTTCTTAATTCGAGTTCTTAGCAGTTGCATGAAATCGAATAATTTTTATAGTGTGTAAACACAGGGGAGGCTCGAGGAAGCGCAGAGTCTATTGTATACTCTCTATGGAGTCTATTGTATATGTCTCTGTACTTGGATTATGTTAATTTTACAAGTACGCTATTTTTGAAGAAAAAAACTTTAAAAAAATAATGATTACTCCATGCTCAAAGTTCAACGTTTAAGACGAATTAATACAGTTTACCGATTAAGACATTGGGAGACCGCGGGCAAAGAAAAGATCAGCTTACTTCTAAGTCGGTTGTTGAGGTCATCTTCGGCCACTTGAAACGCCGTCCGGGATGTCTCGTGGTCAGGTATAACGGCATTCGCCTCGAACTGACCGCACACGAACTCGTAGAAGTCGTCGCATGGATCGGCACTTGAATTGAGATTTTCTAAGTAGTGAGCAGCTGTAGGAATAACATTGAGATTTAATTAACAAATCATTTAAATTCAGGCAATATTTCTAGCACACCGAACAAATGAAATATGAGTAGATACATGCAGAATTTTAGCACACAGGGAATAGAATAAACGAGAACCACTCTACGTGAACGAGGCTAGAATGAGAATCATGATCTAACAAAATTATTAAGCAAATCCTAATCCCATACCTATTTTAACGCATCCCGGCGTGAGGCACACGTGGTTGTTTTTGTCTTTCGACGCATCTTCTAAGGGCTCGTTCGATAAAGCTGAATCGAATTACAGAAACGACGTCCACAGTGTTATACAGTTATGCAACATAATGCTCGAATTAGCGACAGTTATTTAGTGAAATTTGAGCAACGCGTACGAAATTTTACTCGTATGTCCGACACTTGCATTGACTTGCGTACATGTATAATCGTTAAAACCGTCGACGGTGCATCGGACCAATATGATGAATAAACGTGGTTTTATTTTTATAAGCTTGCGATGACTGTGCAATTAAATGTATCGAACTTTTTCAATATTCAAAGAATCAATTTAATAAAACTTAAATGGCTGTTCTGACCAGTCAAAACATCATCAATGACATCAACATTTAGAAAGGTAATATTTCAAGATGATGTTGAAAGTGTTGTTCACTTAATATTAAGCTAACAAATGTAACAAAAGATAATTGAAAACATCGTTTAAAATAATGACTAAGGAAAGAACGTTCAAAGAAAGCAAATAAAAATGGTAGTGGAGAAATAAATCATAATGAAGAAAGAAAAAGGTAACAGAAAAAAACTCCCTCGCCATCTACCTCGCTTGATACGAGAAATACCTCTATCGGAATGGGGAAAAGTGGCAGCCAGGACCAGGGTCAAGCCCACGCATGCCAACAGCGCCACGGAGGACGTCACCACCAACGACTTCTCCAAACAGCTGCGCCGGTTCCACCAAGGGCCATTTCTGAAAGGCAGACGGAAAGTTCACATCAGACAAAGTCACACGTCCATATACAGGTATATTCCAAAGTTGTAAAATCGTTAGACAAATTCGATGGCAACGATTCCAGCATTCAGTACAACGTTTCCGCTTAAAAGAAAAAAATTGGTCTCGACCGAGCTTTTTTATCTTGTTGTGATAAGCGAAAGCAATTTATGTTAAAACCCATAAATTACAATTACAATATGTTTCCATAAGCAGCCCCAGATGGGGCCTGTGGCGGGGGTCGAACGACCAGTTAAGTGTCGACACACTCTGGGAAAATAGGAGTTGAAGTACGAATCACAACTACAATGTAGCTCCTGAACCATTTTAGTATGTCCCGTTCTACTTCACCTAGTACCTACCATCTACCAGCCTGCCTCATAATTTCCCCAATTTTGACATTTCAATCCCCCTTCAGAATACAAACTAGAAGCCCAATATTGATCATCAATGAATTTATATTTGTGTGTTATGATGCATATTCCTTTGAGTTTATGATTTATAATTTTATGAGTTTGTTTTTCGTTTCTCTTTTGTTCACCGCTCTTTATTTTGTTTATGTTGGCCTTTTGTCATCTGGTACTCGGCACACAATGGCCCCGAGATTAAATTGCTTTATGAGTTATCAATTATCTTTGTAAGCAGGTATGGCCCCAAAATTGTGTAACATATATTGGTATAATTTCCGTAGCACATGTATGCATGGTTTAACTTTTGACTGTCATTTTTTATTGTAATATTTTTCCTGAGCTGGAATGAATTGAATTGATGAAACAATAAACTGACAAATAGACATTTACAGAGATATTGTAAAATCATTTATTATTTTGCAGCGTCGAATATATATCTTTTGTAATTTATAACTTGTAAAAAATGTTTATTAAAATGGTTCACCATTGATTTAACATTTTAAAACTTGTAGGACCCACATAAATTTTTTTTTTTTTTTTTTTTTTTTAATTCACTGAAGTGACGGATCACAACAGGAAGATTCTGTACCCCTCTCAGAGCTTAGGCCCTATGTGAGACGCACATTTTCACCAGTACCCCGAGCCAAAGCACGCGCCGGGAATCGAACCCGGGACCGCCGAACCGCAGTCCGCAATCTTTCGCGTCGCCAGTTACTTTTCTTTCATTGCGTGTCCTTGTTTTTCTGTAGTATGTTCAATTTGAAATTTAAAAAGTAGGCCACTGACTTAACGTTATACTTGGTCACCCCTTCAACACACTTTGGACAAACCTAAGCCTAGCATTCGCTGCACCAGTCACCTTTTGTGTTTGGTTTTTCCATGATAGTTTAGGAGTTATTTGTGACAGTTAATATTACTCTGTAGTTGTGATAGTTTAGGAGCGTAAAGACATTAATTTAAAACAACTGTGGTGTTCCGAGAAATGACTTCATTAATAAGAGCAATCACGAAGGTTGCAAGAGTTTGTCTTGTGACATCTTGCTCTCGTTATTCCTTCATAGTACTCCGTACTCCATATATAAATCCCTCGACCCAAAAGCATCATTGAATTGATCCACACGTTTGTGTTTCATTACTCAAGTTCGATCGACCATAATACAGTGGTGCGAACACTTTTCGTGTAGTGAGTAAAGTAATGTTTATAAAAATTATCCTCATCGTGAATTATGTTTTTAAAAATACGCATCTGAAAACAATCCCAAACAAATGACTATATAACTGAACAACTCGTGGCAAGCTTGGTGTCGCTTTTTCAATTTAAATGTCCTGAGGATAATAAATAGCGCCATATAGGCTAGCAACAACATTGGCGAGATTTTCTGTCTATGAGTGATTGCTAGCGTCAGGGGCAGCGTCAGGGGCAGCAAAGGAATTATGAACATGATGTCGCGAATTTTGGCTACTCCTTCGATGACAATTGAGAGAATATGTTGTGAAATAAATTGTCCAAACCCGGTAAAAACTGGGAAAAGAGTAATACAAGTATTTACTAACGGAAATATATTTATTTACCAATCAACTCTAGTCAACAGGCGTTCTATATACCTCATGGAGCTATGGCACTACGCGAGGGGCACATCCAGTACCCCGTGATCGAAACTAAAGAGCGCGAAACTGGATTTAAATCAGAATGAAATGAAAATTCCCAGAAAAAAGGGCATTTTCACTAATATCTATTTTGCAAGAGTTTGCAAGTTCGCTCGGCTTCAAATCAGATTTGTCCTGAAATTGTCATCCGATGATCAACGCATTAATTGAAGAATCGGAAATTCCCCCTTGAACGTTTGCCCACCACTGCATGGTCTCTTGTCTAGGCAGGAGATCTTGTCGCACGCTGGATAGACTAGTCCCACCCTACAACCCTCGACATTCCCCCACTATACCCCCCTCGCCCTGGGGAGGGGGATCCGGGTCGAGCTTATAGATTTGGTCGCATCTGTTGCGGTTCCCACGCCGGCGGAAAACTGCGACGGAGCGCGCTCACATCAAACAATACTGAAATTCTCCGGAGGAGAAGCGGGCACATTCAGCCCATCTCCGTTGAACGGTGAAAGGGAACGAGTGAAGAAGAAAAAAATCCGCCCGTGAAACTTTAAAATGCGAGACACTATCGACCAGTCTCGATCAACAATCTTCGTTCGCGTCGGTCACCTGACCACGTGACGTCATATATAACGCGCCATCATTGCCGTCAAATGCGATGCTGCTGCGGTGTTTCTTATCTTCCAACTGAATATTTCATTAATTTTTTCATCCATCTTGAAATTTTTAAGTTGACAAAAATTTCTATGTTGTTTTCCAATGTCTCCACCAAAGGAAATATTTCAGATGCAAAGATTGTAGTGTCCTACCTGTTGGTGGCCTCAGGGTTAAACTATTGGTTAACTGGCTGGCGTTTAGAGAAGACGGCAATAGTAATCAAATGTTTCAGTTAGTGGGCCCAGGTAAATGATGAAGGCGCCTTCTAGTGATCACGCAATGCGCAAATTTTGCATTTCGTATTATGGAAGACGGCAAGAGGAAACTGAAAATTTCGTTTCATTCTTCTACATCATTTGCTGCCGTGGCATTTTCCAACTCGTTGCCATTCCTCTTAACTTTCCCGCTCTCCAAAGTTTGCGAATTGTATGCGTCTATTGGTTGTTGGGGATTTGGGCATTTCGCACCATTTTGGTACGTACAGAAGCGCCACTGAAGCTGTTTTACGCCTGATGAGAACGTGTGAATGCTCAATGGATAAGAATAATCAGAATACATGTGTAGATAGGGCGGGGAATCAAGTTGGTTTGAAGGTCGGATGGGCGAATGCGTTATCTCCACAATAGATGAGGCCATGCGTGATTTATGAAACAGCACCAGTTGTATACTCATGTTAAACTGGACGAGTGCAGTACCACGAGTATGTGCGTGGTTGCACGTTTGCGGAGTGACGAAATAATACAAGCTTTTCAAGTGACAATGTAAATCAAGTGCACTGAAAAAAATGCATTCTACTTGTAGATTATCAAGATTACACTGCAACATAACCTTTTTTTAAATATAACCATAAAATGTGGTTCTAATGAATTTCTACTCTTCTGTTCGAGCTAATCGGAAGTGCATTTTTGTGCAAAAATAACTTCGCCTGTGCATTCTCCTTGCTCATTCTTACCCACTCAAGTTGTTTATCGAACTATCATCTGTAACGTGTTCTTGTGTTTCCGCTAGGGACAGTGCACTTCCGAGTGACAGTCCACTGTCTGTCGCCGATTGGGCAACGGCGACGTCATCGATGTCATCGTCCAATAGCAATTGGTTTTCGTCACCAGCGGCCATCCCCCGACGCGTATCCATTCGCAAAAACGACTTGACGTTTCTCTCCATTGCATCGAAAATAATTCCAAACACGTTCGCGTAAAACAGTTTGATCGAAAGAGCTGGAATCGGCGAGCTGCGACCCGATAATCTGTGCAGCTTATACACTAATCCCGGTTGAGCGTTCCACCGATCTCTCGGTAGCCGGTGAAAAGGACCTCCACATTTCGGCACTCATTTTCGAACCTGCGAAAAACCATAACGTGTGGCAACACCGAATCAATTTTAACCCAGCTCTAATCCGCAACACCGATATAGACCGCACAAACAAAATATATATTCTGTTTTCTCACTGCCGACGCGGTCCCGAGAACATTACTTTCAATTTGGTCTGGAACATTTGACGGCGAGTCCAAGTAGATGTCGCAACCAAATGGAAACATATCAGTTGTGCTTTTTTTTCCTCCCCCGCGATATCGTAGCGTTTCGACATTTGACCGATTAATCCGAATCGACCCCTCCCGAAGAGAAGATATTCAAGTTGCAATCGATCACAAGTGACCTGATCTGACGTGAGGAATTCAAAATGGCTGCTGCAAATAAAATGATTCAATAGTTCTGTGTCTAGTTATCGTTGTGACGCAGTGAATGTTACTTTCGCTGCAATAAAGGTCATCTCGTGTGAGAGTGACGTCACCAAATCGAGAAGCAATTTTGGCAAACAGTCTAATATTTACTAAATAAAACGAATTGCAGGACGACAATTATTATCTCGGCAACAAAGATGATTTAAACAGGATGTTGAATCACGCTTCCAATGATGTACGATTAATTATTTACAGATAATAATTTATACATAAAAAGTTTGTGAAAACAGCTCGAAAGACTTGGTGGCGTAGTCGAGGTAAGTTCACCATAAAAAGTCTAATATTTGGCAGCGTATTTGGGATAGGTGGGCATCAAAATCATCCTATTCGAAAAAATAAATTACAAATTCTAAAAACGTTATGTGCGCACATTCACGCAAATTTCATTTTTACTGTATTTTACGGAGAATTCAAATGATTAATTAAAATTGCGTCATGTGCCAACTGTAGCATTTGCGACAATTTGGAGCGGTTCTGCCAACAAGCATTTCGACATGCAAAAAACAATACTTGTTTCCAATCACGTAATCGGACGAACAGGTAGAAATAAAACCAGTTATTTGCTTGCATCGCACGAATTGCACGTATATGTGATATTGGTCACACGAAAAAAACAAGGCGTTGCGCAAAGATGTATCGAACAGGCATTAAAATCAACAATGAAACTTAAATCCTATTTGAAAAAGGATTTGCAAGCACGATTGATGCATTCCCCCCAAATAGAAAAAGCGCGAACATTGAAAACACACAAAGCCCCCGACCACCAATAATCACAGCTAAAATAACCGAGTATTATAAATCCAAGGTCCATTTAATAAATAGTTTTTACCAAGTGCGTGTCCGATAGGAGTTGCAATGGAAACAAATGACTGCAACCGATCCCTATATAAGAACTATCACAGGCAGTGGCAATCTGCAAAATGTCAGTCATACCTCATTGCGTGTCTTGAGAGAGCGCCAACTATAATAATAGCTTTGAACGCTTGATGTCTATGCGATTCGGCCTTTACATTGTGCGTGCATTGTCACCGACTTCTAGTTACATCGTCCGGGAGGTGACGGTTCGCTTAAACGCCACCCCTCTAATTTCCTCACTGCACAGTTGTAGAGACACGCGCTGTCATTGACTAACACCGTTTCTACGATTGGCTTGTCAAACAGAGGAGAAAAAATCAAATGAGGCACAAGCGTTGAATTTTCTAACAATAAATAAAATATTACTCTTTTCGTCGAAGAATATTGTCTAACGAAACTCTTTTGAAGAATGAATGCTGAGGCTTTGGTATTGGCCAATAATTTGAATTATTGCCTTCATTGAGTTTTCAAAGTTAAACAATTATTTTAGCAATGTCGGGAATTTTATGAATTTTTGCCTTTATGATGGCGCTAATTTGCGGGTTTCTTGTTAAATGTCAAGGTTAACACCTGAAACGGACAATGCAGATTGCGTGACAAAAGGTAAATAGGTAATGTATCTTACGAAAAGAAAAATACGAGTGAAAGCTGTCAATCTGCCGGAGAGCCTTTAATTGTTTTTCAATGACCTTAACTGTGCAACCCAACTTTAAGTTGATGACAGGCTGACCGTGAAGCAACCTGGATTATGTTAGCTAATGTGCGCTTGCTATATGATTACCCTGTTAAGCTTGTGGTGCGTGCCATCTGATGATGGCCTTCGGGAAAACTATCAGCCGAGCCTTTGGTGAAATGCTTCTCTAGGCAACACTATGTTCTCTGTTTTCGTTCCCTCGGGCAGGGAACCTGGTAGTTCGTTGCAGATGTTATTATTATTTGTTAAGGGGTATACCGCTTGATTTAACCGCTCAAAGCCCCCCCAGTGAGCGACCTGGAAATTTTGCCTAGCCCAGGCTTAGTATAAGCTACCTAGGTAGGGATCTTTAACGTG
>JAQGBY010001223.1:0-31380 GCA_034698785.1 Mycogona germanica
CAACACTTTTACTCTATTAATAATGGCCAACGACAGAGGCAGATCCTCCTCTCTCACTGGAACAAAATCTCCCTCCATAGAGAAACGTCCTACTTGATCAACGTTATCTCTGCGCCAGGTAAGTATGCCCTCAAATAATTCAGGCTCAGGTAGCCTATGCGCGCCATCACCCCACACTCCGCGATAGAATAAACACGCTCAAACCCAAATATTAAATTAACCCGACATATATTATTATCGATACAGCAACTGTCACCTTTCATATCATTTTCAACCAATTACAAAACCTTTAAACCTCTCCTTAAATTCCAAATTAAATAATTGAGGCGGCAAATCCGATCTACCGAACGTCCCTGCTGTTGTCCTGCTGACAGTGACGTCTCATCGGTGTCGCTCCTTGTATATGACGTTCCAGGTTTCCTGTATCTGACGGAGCTGGTAGTTGACGTTTCCTGTGCGTGACGCGTCCCCAAGTGACGCTAACTGCAGCGACATCTAGAGATCATGACACAAGTTGGTCCACATAGAAAACCCACATTTCAAAATGGCGGCGCCCATGGAATTGTAATTTGTCTGAGTTTGTGGATTTTTCTTGATAATTTTGAGTAAGTACGTCGGAAATAAAGATATTTGTATTCATTTGTACGAGTATGTGTACAACATGTATGGGTTGATCAGTTGGTGCCCGGCAAAATATTTGGTTTCTGGAAAACGTGCTCGCATCCCTGACCCTAGGCCCCTTGGCCTATGTATGGTTCGACTTTAGATTTTAGATTTAGATATAATTATCGCCGCGCCGTGGCATTATGGCGATTTCCGGCATAATGCCACGGCGCGGCATTAGCCGCGCCGTAACAATCTCTTGTTACCTAATTCAACAGCTCGTCGTTTTTTTGAGAGAAATGTCACACATTTTAAATGTGCTTTATTACTATTTTATAAACAGTTGCAGAAAGTGCCAGTTGATCATCTTCTTGCCACACAATGCCGCTGCTCGATTATTTTATCAGCAAGACCGGCCAAAGGGTGGTTTCAGGACTGGCAATGACTACGGCCTGTGGTTCGGCTGCATTTCACACGCTCTCAAATTCTTTCTTTCTGGACAAGTACCAGAACTTCGTGCAGATGTACCGGTAACGCTCAATTTTGAAAAGTCATTTTTCTTTTAGTTCGGCTTTAATGATTAGTGGTACAGGAAATTTTGTTTCCCACTATGTGAGGGACAAATTTTCAGGTGGCTCTTCGGTCCCGGGTTCGATTCCCGGGGTACTGGACGTTCCCCTCATTCCCCGTCTTCCCCAATTTATTTGATTCAATGAATGCTTTAGTTGTTCACAATTTGTGTCTGTAGTGCAATTGACTACAGTTGATTGAAAATAAAAAATAAAATAAACGAGAGCCCTCACCCGGAATGGAACCCAAGCTGACGAGTCGTTGAAATTAAAACTGTATCTGCGTTTCTATTTTATTGTGAGTTCCAATTTATACCATCTGTGCCAATTTCTTTGATTTAATGATCCCTTTAGTTATTTACAATTAGTATTTATTTGCTCCAGTTCAGTTCAAGACTTCGGTCAGTTTAATTTGTGTGAAGTATTTAAATATCTTTGTTATACTTTGTTTTTACAAATTATGAAGTCCTTTAAATGAATCTTGTTATTTTCCAGAAATGCCATTCCACTCGAAGTTGATCCAGACGTCATGAAACAGGCTAACCAGGTAAATACGACTCGTCGTGGCTCAGTTGGTTTAGCGACTGACTGTGGTTTCGGCGGTCCTGGGTTCGATTCCCGGCGCGGGCTCTCGAAAATTTCGATCCCGGGGTACTGGTCGTTCCCTCTCGCATAGTGCTTAAAGCACCATGAGGGGGACGTAAGGCCTGTAGTGCGGTTGACTACAGTTGATTAAAAAAAAAAAAATGGTTCGATTACTGAAATTGTTTTGTTGGTTGTTCGTTCCTTTTAGACGAGAAACGTAGGAAAATTAATTTGAGAAACAATTAAAATGACAATGTTAATCAATAACAACGTTGCACACAAACAAGATTTCGAGTCCATTTTGCAATTTGGCTAACAAAAAATATTCATTTTGACTGTTTGAAAACTTAAGTACCCACTAACAAAATACTTTTAACAACTTAAGGAATCGTTCAGCGAAATGGTGTTTTTATGTATACATTGTCGTTCTACCTAGTGCTTCACAGTTTGTTATGAGTTTTTTCAATATAAAATGTTGGGTATTTCGTTACGCTCAACTCGCATAATTCGAATTTGTTATTTACGGCGTCCACTCACAGGTGCTGGATGACAGTTCGTTTACCGAAAGACAACGCTCCGCCTTCTCCTTCTTCACCGTGCTGGGCATCGACACTTTCCACGCCGGCAGTACGCAGCTCAACTACGGCGCTCGAATCGGCCTACCGAGGCACTTCGCCTATCGTTCCACGGCCGACATTGAGCGAGAAGATCTACTGATCGGCGGCGAGGACAGCGCCACCACCACCGCCAAACCGTTCTCTTTCAACTCGGACACCGGTCGAGCGCTTCTCGACTCCATGGTGCTCAGCGAGCAAGCCCGACGCTTCGCCATTGCCCGCGAAATCCATTCGGCCACCACCAACTACGCCTACGCCCACAGCGTCTTGTCCGCATTCACCATCATGGTGGCCTACTCCACGGGACGCTTCATCAACCAACGCTTCAACTTGTACCAGGCGAGTACCATGTACCGCTTCTGAGTTGCGCAAACCGGTGTTCAAGATTTAATCGCCGAATTGACTTACATGACCTCACAACTCATAGAACAACTTGTTTGCTCTCTCTCCCTCTATCTTCCACTAGATACGTCGGGCTTTCCGAGTCGGTCTGCACAGCCTCACCTTTGGGTTCGGCCTGGTCACCTATTTCATGTTGTACGATGCCACCGAGCTGGCCTACGAGCGTCGGGCCGACCGAGTCGTGGCCAGGATGGGTGCAGAGTACGCGGCCGGCGCGGTCGAATACTACGAGAAGCAGTTGGCACGCAACCGAGCTCTACGAGCGGCGATGGGTGAAGCCGGCAAAAAGCAGTACACGGTGTCCGGCAACGTAGAGGTGTTGTTCCGGACGCGCAGCACTCCGCTTACTGTGCGCCTGGACCAGGCCCGCGAGTATGTGGAGGAATGGGCTCAGCAGAATAGGAACGCCACCGACGCTGGAACCACCACCACCACCACCTCAGACCAGAAGCAACAACAGAAACAGTAGCCGCTGACACATTTTTCTTATGTAATTTGAAAGGACAATCAGTCAGTCCTGCATCTAATTTTTTTCTACCCCAGTGTGGTGGTGGAAACCAATGTATGTTCAACCGAGTTGCATCCAAAGAGCTACGATAACTAGATGAGCTATTTATTGCCAATGTTTTTCGGATAAAATTCGTAATTTCATAAATTTTCATTTGAATACGCAGCCCTGTGCAATCCGAACTTGCGTGTAGTTTTTGAATGGCATGTTAAATAAAAATGTACATAGTTTTTCTTACGAAGTTTCAAGATGGATGAACTATGGACTGGAAACGTCTCCAAAGAAGTTGTTAGACCGAATTTCGGATGAAGAGGCGCAGTGTACATGCCACTGACGTCACTACATCAACGAAAATCCCAACAATTCCAAAAAATGGAGTGAGTAATGGAGCAAGACTACAATTTGAGATTCGGCACCGAAGATAGTTTAAACGTAAAAATTTAACATATCTTCTCGAAGATAAATTAAGAAAATGGATATTTATTGAACACAAGACTCAAAAGAAAGTAAGAACTCGCCCAAGACATTTCGTAAACACCCAATAAAAATTGAAAAAGGAAATATTTGACCGAACCTAAAATTTTTGACGAAAGTCTTGGCGAATTCTTGCGTTTGTCCATTATTTAATAAATATATATATATATATTGTGTACAGTTACATAATGTTATATATATGTAAACCTTGGGACGGTTTAACTATTTCTTTTTTCAAATTGATTTCCCAGTTCGACCATCTTGCCCAACATTTTGATAAGCAAAAATCACACTCACAAATTTGCACTTTTGAAAATCTATTTACTAAAACATATTTAGTTCTTTACCAAATCTTTCCAAATCAGTTTTACATTTGTTTATCTCCCACATACGCCAATCGCACACTTTGATTGTGTGAAGCCAATTTGATTAAAATTGTTTATTTACGGGGAGCTACCCCTCTTACGTGTGCGTCGTCATCTCGAAATAGTCCCGTTCTCTCGCCCATGCGGCAATCTCCCCGTCGATTCCCGTCGATCTTTTCCTCACGGAAAGAAGGGACGACCAATACCGGCGTCCGGTGATGTAATCCGATGGCACGGACTCGGCATCGGGCAACCGAAATTCCTGATGATAGTTAATCCATCCGATCCAAACGAAAGTCAATCGAAGAACGATTTCTTTAGAGGAGCGAATCACATTGGACGATTTGCACGATAAACAATTTGCAAGGATGCCGCATTTTTAAATCCGGGAGACGGCACAATTTTATACTCAATTTGCGGAGTCCAAGATTTCGGTTTCTCGCGAGAGAATAAATAATTTTTGTAGAACCAGTCCAGCTGGTGGTCGTGATGGGAGTGACCCCGAGTCGCAGCTCGCATTCGCGGAGCTGGACTCGGGTCACGGTGGCGAACCTAGCGACAGACAATTGCCGCTCGCCACTAGGGGCGCTTAGAGGTCAGGTGACCATGCAAGCGCGGGGCAATAGTCGCCACTATCAATGGTTGCGACTAAAGTCCCGACGCTTACATATAAAAAAAAACACAATTGAGTAAAAAATTCTTTTTCATTACGTTCTTCTTACGTTTGTGTTTCCCAAATATCCGTATTCTTAATTTATCTTCGAGAAGATACGTTACATTTTTACGTAAACTATCTTCGGTGCCGAGATAGCTCTCCACTTTATGAATTCCAAAACAATTTGCGATTTTATTTGTTGGGATGAGATCAATCCGGTAAGAAATTTACAAATCATGAGTTTCGTTTTTTTACTTTTAATTTTATAAAAGGACAACTTCGTCAAACAGCAAAATCCCCAAACATTGAAACAATGAACAAAAATTTGGAGAGCACGCAGTCAAACCTCCATAAAAAGAAGCGCACAAGCAACAACATAATCTAAAGCAGATCTTTCGGTTGTGTGCAACAGATGAATTCGGAAGGAAGGTGACGACGCGTGTTCCACAATTCCACAAACGCCGAGATTTTCATTTTTTCATTTATTTTTGATGTCCTGGGTGGTCGGCGCAAGAATTAAGAAGGTGAAAAGAGAAATCGTTGCGCCGGCGGGATTCATCACACTCACTCCCATCATCCCCCACTTAAAAATAAGATTAACCCAAAAAGCAAAGAAGGTCCAGTTTTAAAAGGAAAAAAAACCCCGCTCTGTCGCGTTCTCGCGTTCCACCCGCCGGTGATCCTAGATATCGAATTGCTGACCAGTTGATGTGGATGGGTCCTGGTTGGGGAACTTCCTCTAGTACATGGTGTCCACATTGGAGGATCGCGGCTTGCGGATCTTGTCCAAGTTCTTGATTACCATATCGTGAAGCGTCGACTAGACATAACAAATATTGAAATGACGTTCAGTTCGTAACAACTCATATACACGAAGGTACATTTTTAAATGACACGATAACCGATTGGTTTACTGCTTCACAACAACATTTTGCAAAATAACTATTATTTTAACCCTTTAACTGGCCAAGATTAAGCGTTCACACCAATCCGCATACCACCGGCAATGGCGACATAACGAGTTTTCACTTTTCAAAAAAATCGTGGCAAAAATCTACCAATCACAGAGAAATGCAAAGCACATGATTGGATAGAGCAAAATATTATTGGCCGTTTACAGGGTTAAGAAATAGTCGGCAAAAACAAACAATGTGCTTACGTAGTGATTCCTTAATTCGCACAGCACTAGCCTCAGACTCAGGTATTCTTTTTCGTCTAACTCCTGAACAGTCCTCCGATAGTCGGCCTTCAGAACAAACATGACGAAAAATAATTGTAATACAAGGACGAGTTTGAGAAAAGTTGAGCACTGGATTTTTTCCACCCTGACTCACCACATGCGGGTATTTGGCCACCTTGGACACAATCTTTCCCCTCGTCATGAAGTACCGCGAGATTTGATCGAAAAATGAGGCGGCATCGCTCTCAACAGTCCTTATTTCGCCCAGTGTGTCTTCCTGAAGAATCAAAAAAACACAAATAAAATTAATCAAACAACAAGCTTGGCAAACTTTGACACACGAATCAAAAATATCTAAGAATTAACAAAGAAAAACACTACTTCAAAAATTTTGTATCCCATATCTCTGCATTTGTTGCGAATGAAAAAAAATACTCTTTTGCCTAAAGCCCAACAGAATTTTTTATATTTTGAAATGACGCTACTTTTTGCCATTAAGAACGCTCCAGTTAAAACCCCGGAGCGGTAGTGGGCGAAAGTTAAAAAATAAACATGGCAACATCTTCGTTCTTTATGGATCGCCACCAATAGACACCAAAAAAACAAAATTATTCACTTTCACAAGCGCCACGCCTAAAATAAATATAAAATATATCACAAATATTGTAGCCAACCTGAATGGACACTCCAAAGTTGTTACCATCTTCGATGCGGGGGATCAAAAATTGAATCCACAACTTCAGCTGAGAATGAAACAGGCCACAGGTCACGTTTAGTTCATTTTCAATTTGAGATGGCAACTTTCCTATTTTCTCACTCTTAACCCTTTAACCGGCCAATTCATTTTTCGCTCTATCCAATCATGAGCTTTGCTTTTCTCTGTGATTGGTAGATTTTTGACACGATTTTTTTAAAAAGTGAAAACGCGTTATGTCGCCATTGCCGGTGATATGCGGATTGGTGTGAACGATGATGGTCATCTTGGCCGGGTAAAGAGTTAATAGGAAAACCAGTTTTCTCGAATTACATTTTATTTTAATATTGTTTCTTTTTTTTTTTTAGCACGTTGACGTACCAGATTTGTGTCCTCTACCAGTTGCCGGATGTGCGGCTTGGCGATGTCTGCCATATCCACAATATGCTTGTTACAGGGCACAGTCCCCATGGGCAGCACAAGCACGCGTGTGCCAGGAATGTCGTTGTCGTGCGCCACAAACTTGCGCTTTTTCATCAGTGGCTCGCTCGAGTTCTGAAACACCACAAAACGAAAATTGGAGGAAAAAAGACTGGTCACTTCACGGGACTACAGGTCCTCAATTTGACAGACCTACTGCAGAACTTACTTCGAAGCGCAACACGCCAATCAAAGCAAATTTGTGGAGTTCACGTACCAGTTCACCGTCGTGGCTGTTGGGTTCGCCTTTTCCTTCAGCCTTCGAAATGATGGGATCGGGTACAGGGATACCCAGGTCAGAGTGCAGCGAGGTCATGTCTTTCTTGCTGAATTGCTCGCTCTGTGAGGGAGGGAGAGAAAAATTTCAAATTAGTGAAACATGACAGCCATGACATTAAGGTGTAGATATAGCCACCAGCTGGTGTTACTTCGTGTAGAATCTCTTGAGGTTACAGAAAAAGGGACATTGATATGGACCCGCGCTGAACCTATTTATCAATAACGGGAAAATTTGTCCTGACCTTGACGAGGGCATCCAGTTCCAGGACTTTCTTGGGAAACGAAGTAAGCACCAGTTCTTCAGCCTTAGAAAGAGCCAGCACATCAGAAACAATATTACAATAGGCATCCCGAAAACGTTTAAAAAGCGTGTCAAATAAAGGTCGTGGGATCATGCAAAGACCAGCGTTCACTTTCGACGAATTCTAAACATGAACTTCCTTTAAAAATTTCGGATTCATTCACAAACTCCATGCGACAAAATCCTAACACTAAAAACTACAAGTTCTCGTGTTCTTGGGACAAAACATTTTTCCAAATCACTAATTTAAAAAAAATGAACTAAATTTTGTGCAATACAATTTTTTTTAAAAAACTGGTTTGCAAAACTTTGAAAATCCAGGCTACTTTTCGTGCCGAGAGATCCA
Organism: Mycogona germanica; assembly: GCA_034698785.1. Lineage (NCBI taxonomy): Eukaryota > Metazoa > Arthropoda > Diplopoda > Chordeumatida > Chordeumatidae > Mycogona > Mycogona germanica. The sequence continues at coordinate 8,059 of JAQGBY010001223.1, forward strand.
TTAGGCAAAAAGGTAAAATATGAGGCTTATTCCATACTCACTTCATGTCGAATTCTTTCTTTGTAATCATTTACCTAGACAAACGACAAAACAAAAACATTAGTGGTCGCAACAGCGATAATCGGGACCGAGTCATTTTTGGTGAACAAAAACAAATTTAGGAATGTCAAATGTTCATGTCGTTCTCAGACATTCGAAAATATGCTATTATTACAATTATTATACACTAATTATTCAGGTAGCATTTAAGTAATCGCATCAGTTAACAGATACTTTCAGTCACGATATCTTCTAAGACACATTATAACAGAATTTTTAAGGTAAAGGTATCCCAAGAAACGCTAATGCGCATTAGATCTGACCCCTACGGTTTCTCCAAATACCACAGAAAGCTCCTCAGCATTTGCCAACACCTCAGCGAAAATGCAGAAGAAAAAAAAACGGCAAGCTTCAGAACACAAGTGAAAAAAACCTGCAATTCCTTTAAATCTGGAAGATTCCCAACACCATTTGCCGTTCAAGACAAAAAGGCCGAAATAGCTCCATTTTTTCTCAGTATTTATTGACGCAAAGGCGTTAACCCGTAGCACGTAGCCTACCTGTAAAAGAGTTTCTCTACCAACTTGACTAGGTTACTATTATCAAAGCTCTCCATTAATAAATGCTAATTAATCAGAGAAAAAAACAAAATGGACATTACCGAGAAAGTGAAGCGCAAAATTAACATATGGCAACAATTTCTCCTAGTTATAATCGCACTTGAACACTCAGGAACGCAACCAAAACCATTTCATTTGAGTTCATTTGTCACAGCTTTCAAGATGGCGACCTTCGTGAGGAGCTACTTGAAATTATTACCTACTCCAGCCTCTCATTCTTGATCTTACATAGTTTAACCTCAAATTTATTTTGAAATCAACACTTTTGATGTTCCTTCCGCTGCCACTGTGAGAGCAACATACGCTTAACACGTGTGTAGCTCAAAGGAACAATTACATTTGCCAAATTAATACTAACAAGTCGACGAAATTTCAGAGTTGTTGACTTAAATTGGGTTTCAATCAAAATGTAGACAAGAGTCGAGACAACACGAGGGCAAACCTACAGTTCACTACTACCCCATAGCGTGTGTTAAAGATGGCGGCATATGCGGAGCTACATGGAAGAATTACACAAAATGCTGCCAAATTTGAGAAATTACACTTTTTGCTCGAATTCTTTTTTTTTAACAATCTTGTCAGATCCACACGTATTTCATATATACGCTGTCGATTATCCACAACAAAAATCGTTACTGCGTACGTTTTAACCCAGGGAAGAATTTTTAGGCCTAATGTCACGCCTTGAATGAAAAACTATCTCTCCGGCAAGTCACACTTTAAATTCACAGAAATAACTCGTTAAATTATTGGTTAAAATTTAACAACAAAAAATAGTGAAATGTGGGTGAATTTGAGGAGAAAAGAGCGAGTTCATGCGGTGTCACGAGGCAATGACTCGGGAGAGAAAAAGACACATGTTTAAACACGGCACACACAATGGGCAAAAAACCGACGAACGTTGTCAGTTCCCCCTAAATCACACAACATTTAATTAAAAGGTGAATCTCACTACGCCTCGCCATTGTTAATACCTTTTGTAGCACATCGTTGGCCATTTTCGAGGCTTTTTTCCGACGAAAATTCAACTACAAACCCAGAGAACACTGGTTAGGCTTATCGGCTTTTTTTGTTGTGAAATTTTGAACTCGTCTTTTTGGTGAAGAACAAAAATCGCTTGTCGGCTTCGGAAGTTCGGAGTCGAGATTATTCGGGAGACGAGAGTGCGAACTGCTGCACAAACAACTACTAATAATTCCCCACCCAAAATATGACAGTTGCTCAATTTCAATTAAACATTGTATATAAAGAAATTGTTAAACACAAAAAAATATTTCCCAATTTATATTTGATAGTTTGCTTATTTCCAATCACGTTTTATACGATTTTCACGAATAAAATGATAATAAATAATGACGTCACGTAGCCTGACAGTGAAGTTCAATCTCGAACTCGGGGGCGTTAAGCTTTTGTCAGACGCACTTGCATACACTTTGCTAGAAATGCCGCCTCCATACAAATCATAATTAAACGTGCCACATTTCGAATAGCTTTGAGTTACATTGCGTGTCCAATGACCTTTTGAACTAGACGTCAAAATGGTCGCCTACAGTGCAAAGAAATTTTAGCAAACAATCTCCGCAATTTGCTAAATGTTTGCCTACAAAAATATAGAGATCATCCCAGTGATATTTTATTCCAATAATTCAGCCACGATTGCTCTGGACGTTTCCAAATGATTTGAGCATGAATTGGTTTATCCGACAACTTATAAGGCGAAACTTTCGTCCGCTTCCCGAACAGATTGCCCAAACGTGGAACAAGCGACTGAAATTTGTCTACCTATTTTGCACCTGGAATGCCGTCTTCCTAATCGGCTATCATTTCTACGGCATTCTACCCAAAGACCAGAAGAAAGACTACTCTGGTACGCATTACAGAATATCCAGAATTTGTATCGAATCCTAGTCAGAAATGACACATCCTGCGATCTTGTCAATAACGAATTGTTTCATGTGGCCAGTGTGGGTTTCCCGACGAATCTTCGGCGCCCTGTGATTGGCTGATTTGGTGACATTTCAAACTTCGAAAAGTGAAACGTCACTAAATTAGCCAATCACAGGGCGCCGAAGATTCTCGGGAAACCATCAGTTGTGAATTTGTTATTTAGCCAAAAACAAACTAACCATATATCTGGAACTATTCTCATTTGAAGTTGCAGAATCAAATTTTATATTTTTTCCCTTCTACTCCTACAGCCGAAGCTTGGGCCAGCTACTTCAAGATCAGCGAAGCAAAGATAGTAAAGATCCGTGGAATTTCCGAAATACGCTTTTCCGATTTCACGTTTAAGGAAGAGGACAAGGTCGTCCCAGAAAACGAAAATGCAGACTGCAAAACCCAAACATCAAAAACAGTTACCGACGATCAAAAACCTGCAGACAAGTGAAACAGTTTGACCAGCGATTTGAACATCAATGTAAATAATTTAGATCCTGTAGATATGTGCAAACAAAAGCAACCACCTAATAAATAATTATTAAAAATGTTTTACTAAATAAATAATTACAAATCTTACATATGATACGTACAAGTGATAACAGTGCGATAATCAACAACGTTTTTCGATAACCATTGACTTAAGTTCCTCTAAAAATATGGCATTCATTGTTCAACATTTTGATCGGGAACCCTTCAACTTTAATTTCAGTTAATCTTTGTTCATAATTGTGTGCAAAAACCATTCAATTTCGCAGCGTTAACATTTATGAAATATAAATTAGCTGTGGCACACAACAAAGAATTGCATAGTCGGCGACATCACAAATTTTTACCAAAACAGACTGGTATAAAAATATAAACACAAGTTCGTAACGCCGCAAAACAAATTCTGAAATTGAAGTTACAAATTTGAATCGGGTGCTAATTTTTTCCGGAAATTGTCCATATTTTTTAGCAACAAAAAGAATTTACTAAACATCGTACAGATCGTCGGTGTCTTAAATTCATAATTCTTGCTCACATTCAGAAAGAGCAACCCAACTTGTGTGCACTCTTTTAAATCTCGCCGACTAATACAATCCATGACATTGTTAACAGTTCTAATTTTTCTTTTCTGCATTTGATTCAAGAAACATTTTAACTAGGTCTCTTCGTCCCGGTATAGCGCGTTTAACAATAGCCAACTGCGGAAAAGCAAATAATAAATCACTGGGATATTCGAGACTCCAAAAAGTCAAGGCATCGAAGGTTGAAAAGGCTAACATTGGTAGACTAGTTCAGAAAGCGTGCGTCCACCTAACTTGAAAGGGAGTCGACTTTCATTGTCACAATGGCTACAACAAATTCATGGTGTAAAATATGGCGCAAAAGGTGGTTTGATTGAAGCTCATAAAATTGAAAGAGTAAGTTGCACAGTCCAGGAGACCACCTCCCATGAAAAAGTGAGTCACATGGTTTTTAAGATACATTGACTGCGCAGACATTATTAAAACGTCAAATAAAAATATTCGTTTGGTGACCAGTGTTCCAAAACGGACAGATTTGAGGGCATAATTATTTATTAACATCTAAAATATCTTAACATGCCGAGTCTCCCCCACCACATAATGGCGCCGTTGTTCGGAGAAATTCTCGCACAATGAATTTGCGAATTTGAACGCTACATAATCTCCAGTTCCCTGGGATCAAATCAATGATTGTCCGCAGTCGAAGTTCAATTCTGTTTATCAACCAACCAACCAAGCTACGACGAATCGAGCTGCTCAAATATCGTTAAACCTGCAAAAGCGAATGGGCACGTCGTGATTTCAAGTTGTCTCGTGCGTGTACACCTTGTCCTTAACTGGTCGTTCGACCCACGCCATAGGTCCCATAATGTAATTGCAATACCGGCGAGTTTTCCAATTTTAAATTATGCTCTAAAAATGTTTCACTGCTATGATAAAACGAAAACAATCACATGTACGGTTAAGAATAGTTTTCTAGAGTCAATTGAAAACAACAAAAACAATTCGATCGAAATTATTTTGTAGAGTATAACCAGCCGCATATGTAGATCGTGTTCCCGAGAGAAGCAAGACAAAACCGCAGCTGACCTCGTTAACGCACTTCCAAAAAAGCAGCGCTTGGTTCGCGCTTAGACGATTGTCTCCACGTGTTGCATGAGCGCCGCCTGCTGCTTTAATTGGTGCTCGTCCAACGGCGTAGGCGGCGCCCCCAACGGCGGTGACGTTGCACTCGTTGCGCTGGCGGTGGCCGACGACGTCCCGGCCGAGGCCTGCTCGCGGTGACGACGCTCCATCTCCTGCTGCAACGCGTGGCGATAGCCTTCGTAGCCCATCACGATATCGCCCATCTCCTGCTTGCACAGTCGGTTGAGCATTGCCTGGTAGCAGTCCAGCTGCGGCAAGCGAAAAAGTTCCCACTGCACCGACGAAACACGAAAACAAAGTTGAACATCAAACCAGATCGGCACTTAGAAAAACACAGGCAAGGCAATGGCTTGCCCAATCGCAAAGGGGATCCAAAATGTTACCTTAAGCTTGTGATCGTGTTCGGGCGAGGCCTTGGAATAAACGTAAAGCCATTCGGGAATCTCTATACAGCGAGCAAAATAAAGATATTGGCAACAAATAAAAATAGGATACAAAGCAATTGATCTATCGTTTATTTGTTATTTAATGAGAGGTGAAAGCCAGATATCCTAGCCACTAGACAACATGGGAGACATTTAATGCGAGGTAGGTTCGCTTAACAATAGGCAAAGGGAGCGTTTTTATTGAAATTGTTAGAACCGCCAATTTTGAGTTGAATTTCGCGAAATTTTAATCCGAATCTAGATAAATGATCCGAATCGACTTCGCAAATTAATCAGTTAATCAGGATGAGAAACCCCGATTGATTGGTGGGAAATGCGCAATGAACGTACCCTCCTGCAGATAAGGGCTCGCCGGGACCAGCACGTTGGGCTGGTGGAAGTCGGTGTGCCGGGGTGCGGGATGCCGGTGGACGACGCCGCCGTCGCCCAAAAAACCGCCACCCCACTGTTGATAATGAGGCGCACACGGGTGTTCGTATTGGGCTTGCTTGGTGATATGACTGGGAACAAAAATACAACAAGTCTTCTAGGAAAACACTTTCACCAACTATTTCGATCGAATTCGTCACTTTATATAAACAATACTATTTTAATTTGTTTCTCTTCAGTCACGTAGAATGAATTAATTTCAGAAGATAGAGATAATAAACAGAAACGGCGATTCAGCATTATTTTTAGCGGTAACCCGGGATCGAATAGACGAATCAGTGTCAGGAATCGAAACAGGAACAGTAGTACTACGAGTCTGTCTACATACTGAGCTACCACTGAGTAATTAGAAATTCATTTATTTTAATCTTGCCCAATCTATTATTTAAAAAATGATTTACTGATATTTATTTCAATAGCGCATATGAAATGAAGTCGGGTAAACCACTCTACAATTGAAAAATAATAAGATTCTGGAAGAAGTGAAAATTATGATAAAAGTAAAAAAAAATATTACGACCATAACAAATGATATGGCGAATTTCAGAAGCAATAGTTACATAAGGTTGTTTTAGATGTCCTTAAAAAGATCATTTTCTACGAAATTGGAAAAAAGGTCAATCACAAATTTTACAACAAATAAATTGCTTTCAAAAAATGTCTTAACGGGACGCGGAGATGCTAGTAACTCTGTGAAAAGTCCTCATAAACTGCATTCTGTAAATGTGTTTGAAGACTAGCACTCACTTGACGTAGTAAATGCCATAGTCTGGCGATTCAATTCGCTCCCAGCCGGTGGGAAGGCCCTCCTTTTCGAGGGGGTGACTCCAGTGGGTGGTCTTGGTGTTGTGATCGATGTAATACTTTTTGCCGCGCAGTGTAAAGTCCATGGACCAGCCGAGGGGGAGGGGCAACTCGTCCTGAGGGGGCGCCGGACTAAAGTTGCCGCCGACACCTGTAAAAGGCAACCACAAAATTTGAACTAAATGAAGATGAGAAGTTCGAATTTGTCGAACGCAATCGACATTCGATACTCCACGACATCCTATCAGAATTGCATTGCCGTCGCATTACTGCACGTCAAATGCCAGGCTTTTTGCGAAAAGCAACGTCTTCCGAGACTCGTGAACTCTTAACACCAAACCAATGATAAAATTTAGAAATAGATAATATGGAAATATAACGATGCAAAGAGATAGTGGGAGAAACTAGGCATTTTCAAAGTGAAAGAAACAAATGTTGTCAGATTCGACAACAAATAACTCTAGAAATATACTTAGTCTCATGCAAACACAGGTCAAATAACCCAAACCAAACGGCGAGTGGTAGAAATAAAATTATCCATTTCACAGATTTTATAAAACTAGCAAGCATTCGTGTGAACTAGGACAATTGTTGTGGACTGTGGTTATTTGGTCCACAACAAGACTACAAAGTGACTAGGCAGAAAGGAGAAAATATTATCCTACAGAACAATTTCACCAATCGACGAAACTGCAAACATGTGTCAGTGGAATTTCAAATGTAGCCAAAGAGACGTAAGAATAGACCTTTTAGTGGCTTATGTTAATGAAATAAGAGTGGATGCACCCCACACGAGAGCAGTTTGCAACAAAATCACCCATGTCATTCCAAATAATGACATAAATCCCAACATTGTTCTGAACTCCAGTGAACCAGTGAGCTGTTCTCTTGATGGGAAAGGCTTTTAGGAGTCGGTGCATAATTAGAGAAAAGCGAAGTGAAGTTAACCAAAGGTGACCGGGCAGAAATTAGTCGAAACGAAAGCGAGGAAGTTATGATCGTTAGTGACGTCAAATCTACTATTTTGTTTCGCCCGACCTCCGGTTCCGACCAGCGACGGCACGGACAACTGCGACTGCATTACGGGGGACTCCCGTTGCTGCTGGTCGAAGTGTTGTTGCTGCTGCTGCTGTTGGTGATGGTGATGTTGTTGCTGCTGCTGCTGGGCGTACTGCTGCCTGATCTGTTGGTGGTACAGCTGGATCTGGTAGTTGTCGTCACTCTGCTGGTGGTGGAATGGCAAGCTCAGCATGCCGGAACCGGCACCGCCAAAGTGAAGTTCATCGTACGGTTCTGCGGAGATAACCGGTTCACCATCGCCATCCCCAATTTTTTTCCCCCGGGCAGACAAGTGATCGAGAATTCATGTGAGCTATATTTTTTAAACTACTAAAATACCCCAAATCTGAACAAACGAAACAACCACATCATCTAAACTACTAGCTACAGGTCAATACAGCCCCAAAAACCTCAATCAAATCATTCTTAACAGCTGAATTTCAAGATTAAATTGATGCGCTGTAACAAATTGCAATTCGTCAAATCAATTCGTGTTTAGCCTTCTTCTCACGAAGTTCAAGTTATTTCTATAAAATGTAAAGACGTACCTGGCCTAGGCGGTTCCTCCACGTAGGGATGTTCGGGCAGGGCGTACTGGTTGTAGGGAAGATGCATCTGGGGGTAGCTGGTGGGGTAGGAAAACTGGGCCAGCACACCGTCCATGCCCAGGCCAGTCGCTTGGGAGTGGGGATCACTAAGGTTACCGCTTGAAAACCTAAAGTCAACAGAAACTTAGAGCAATAAGCAATCTAAGTATGTTGGTTCCGCTGATATTTTCTTTTAAACTGGTACATCGTGAATGTGAAATCTAAAAATTAGGATCACAAGATTAGACATTCTGGCACGTCCGACGTTTACGCAAATTGACAATTGCAACTAAATAATAGCTGACTGCAAAACTAAACAGAAAATCGAGTATTTTGTGGATTGATTGATTATTGTATTTGTCACGACACACAGATGGAAGGGGTTTTCACCTGTGCGATACTTCCGGCGGAAGATGCTGCGTCTGTCCCTGGTAGTGTGATTGATGACCATCGTGATGCTGCGGCTCGAAGGTGGCACCGGCGGCGGCGGTGGACCGTGACGTCAGAACGGCGCCGTGTGGTGACGAAACGCCGCCAGTACGATATCTCTGCTGCTGCTGCTGAGCACCGAGTTTGGCGTGACGCTGGGCGATCCCGGCCAATGGCTGATGTGTGGCGGTCATGGGGTGACCGTAGAGCGGATTCCGTACGTTGCCGGCCGAGGTGGGGGCGGGCGGCGCCGGCAGAGGCTGCACACGACTCTGGTGCTGGACGTTTCGGCGACGACCCTGTGGCTCACCAGAGTTGCCCCACACATTAAGGGCTGGATCGGAACGGGGAGAAAAACTTTGTTAGTTTGTTTACACCTAAAGGAACTCTCGTTTTCTTTTAGGAAGTGCAGCAATTAATTCGATAGACGCACATACAATGTAAGAGGCACATATCGTTGTCAGTGCCCAGTGATAGATTCAACAAGAATTCGCGCCGGGAATCGAACCCCGGAACATAACAGCTCCGTCCTATAAACAACTGAACCAGGAGATGCACAATTCCAAGGAAACGTTTTGGTAATTTCCGAATTTCGAATCATGTGAACTGATCCTTAACCGCTCTTAATATGAAAATATATGCATCGAAACAACTCCTGGTGTCACAATATTTATAATTACTGGACAGTCTATGAATGTTTCGATAGTTTTCTTGCGAATATTCAAGATCTTGTTAACGGTGAACGTGTGCGGTAACACGACTACGGGCCCGGTCAAATGGTACATTTCTAAGGCCAGTGTTTTTCTTTACATTGGCGTTCCGATCGTCCATCAGTTTCTGTCAGGAGTTACCCTTTTTGACCCTTAACATATACAGGCGTCCCCTTAGAACATGGTCACCCACACAATTTCACCCACCCCCTTTGACCTCACCCCTCACTAAATCCAATGAACCGGCGGATTATGGGGGAGGGGGAAGGTTCTTACTGGAAACTTCGGGCGGAACATCTTTCTTCACGTATTTTCCTTTCACGCCTTCGTTGAACAGCTTCTCTTTCTTTCTGGACAACATTTCCAGTCACACTGCAACACTTTTTACATCATATCTGCAGATTCATAGACAACAAATACGGCCAAAAAACTAATCAGACTAAAAAATATACATATAATTTTTTTTAACAGTTCATCGGCATTTTTAGTTTATTTTGGTAACGATCAAAGCGCTTTAAAGCGATTGTAAGCGCTTGATGTAAAATGTTGATAATCCATGACTTGTGCGCATGCGCTTGACAGCGCTTTGTCATTAGTGCTTAGCTAGTAAGTATCCCGTCTGCAAGCTTATGGTTTCATCTTCCAAGAGTGGGTTTTCAAATTTCAATAACATCGTAACATTTTCGCTCATATTAGCCGCCGATTTTAAGAGAAAATGAACGTAAATAAGCAGGTGAGTGGAGCCGAGTTAGAAGGGGCGTTTAGAATGGAAGTAAAGCCGTGGGATCCGTGTCTGGACGATATCAGATACGTGCCTAGGTAGCGAACCTAGGCTAATCAAAATGATCAGGGAGGGGTTTCTCGACAAATCTTCGGCGCGAAGAAATATCTTCGTCGCTCTATGATTGGCTAATTTGGTTTAGAAGTTGCGAAACGTCACCAAATCAACCAATCACAGGGCGCCGAAGATTCGTACCCAGGAACTCACATTTCTTTTTCGCACTTTCCATATTTCTATAGACTGTCCTTGAGACGGGCTCAATTACAAGTACAGTATAATTAATAATAATACTGTAAAAATGAATTATTTTTCGAGATTCAAGAGCTGACTGTCCTGAAAAGTGAACTGGGCACTTTGAGACCAACAGCGGTAAGTTTTAATGTGTCCTATGGAATTTCAATCCATACATTTTTGTTGTTCAGCGAATTTTTTGGTGTCTCAACCAACTCCTTTAATTATTGTTTTACAGAGAGTTTACAAGGTGCAAGAAAATAGTCAAGTATTTTTTCTCTCTGACCAGATGACGATAAAATCTGAAATTGAAAGTAAGAATTACGCAATATTTTAGCAACTATCTCAATTTGAGCGCTCATAACGAATGATAAGTCTTTATACAAATCGAGTGTCTCCATTCTTTAGTGATCTCAAAATTACAACGTAAATTTACGAAATACTCGTACTCAGTTTTGTTCTGAAATATTTAGGCTCCTTTTTATTACTTAAATGATAAAAGGATGATCGTCTGGAGAAGTCCAATTTGTTAGCATTAAGATCAATTAAGTATGGTGAAGTTTTGCGTTCTCGTAATTCATCGAAACTGCATGATAACCAGTTAACGTGGCCACTTCAGAGTTCACTAGACACGGCGCTAATCAACCATTCTTTTTCTGGATCTGGAAAAAAAATTACTTACTATTGGGACTTTTTCCGTCAATGTTTTCCAGAAAAACTTCAAGATTTGCAGACAAATTCCAATGTGGCGACTGGTAAAGTCACCCTGAATTCAAAACTATCGGTATGAAATTATTTCGTTGACATTGTGACCTGAATAATAAAAAGAGGACGTTGCCAATAAACTGATCTCGATATGGTTATAAAATTTACAAATGTTTTTTTATTGACTCAGTAATGAAATGTTACATAGATTTCGAGATTAAGAGAGAAGAGACTATACAAGAACGAATGGTTAGTACACATTCAAAATAGAGAAAATGGTCACACTAACAAAAATCGTCTCGATTAAAGTTCGAACCATTTAGCGCAAGTACACAGTTGGGCGACAAAAGAAAGACTTGGAATTAAAAACTCATAGACTAAAAGGAACCTTTGGCTTGTTGTCATCATATTGATCGAAATCAGAAAAAGTTCTACTCATTTTTTCCTTTTTAAATACGTAAAAAAACATAACATTTCCATTAAAAAAAATTATAAAAATGTAAAAAAAACTTTGATATCCTCATCCAATTGCTTAGTCAGATTTATATTAAAACATCATCTTGAACCAACCCAACTTCAGAAAGAGGAAATCCGTTTCGAAATCTCAATCTGACAAGTCACAAAAGAAAAATGTCTAAGACAGCTAACAGCAACTTCATCCGAAGATGTATATAATATAGGCTACTGTCAGGTCACAAATGATACACAGAAAAAAAAACACTTGGTCCAAAAATCTCGGGTCACATGAATATATAAGCGAAAATCAAATAAAAATGGCAAATCCATATATAATCATTTTTGTCGTACGTAATCCATACTTACGGAGATCGATAGGGAAAATTGACTTTCAAGGTGTTGACTAAAATGAAGCAGCTTTATAAATAATAAAGCAAAACATATATACATATACATAAGGGCGGAGATTACGAACAACAGATGCAGACAATTAAAATATTTTTTCGTAAAAAAAATTCATTGAACAGATTTCTTTTCCTGTGTTTTTTATACCTACTACTTTTATTATTACTACAAGCATTGAAACATATCTACTATTGTTGTTCTAAGAAACAGTTCGCGACGGCTATTTGTAACTTTTAAAAAAATCATGCGGCACATATTTGGTTTTCTCAAAATTTCTTTTTTTTTATCTTCCAGACTTTCCGTAATATTTCCAAAATAATATTCGTTTTCCCGTACAGTCAACAACACTCTTTTAACATTGTACACTCTTCTCACTCTTTAAATATAGCTAAATATTAATTATCTGGTTGAAGGCAATCAAATCTTTAACAATGTACACTCTCTCTGGTCACTCACTTTTTAATTATTACATTTCGTATATATTGACAAATGTGTCCAGACTTTCTTCTTTATATAATTGGTGTATACAATCATTCTATCATCTATCGAGGATTACAGTCTTTTATGTCAATTTGCGAACAAACGACCATCTTTTTGTCAATTGGCACTCTAAAAAAAAACATGAGCTACAACTCAGAATTATACAGCTATCTAAGCATTTCGGATTTCCAACGCAGCCAAAAATCCAAGAGTCGTCCTAAGACGATTCTCATAAATATTTTATTTTTACAATTCGTGTCACACACACAGTTCATGTGATTAATTAATAATATTAATCATAATGAAACACACATGGCTTTTTGACTGTACATGTTCGTATGCCACAGTTCTGTCAGCACAATCTTGGTTATAACCCTGTTATTCCTGGTATTTTATTTTTTTAAATCTTTTTAACAAAGACGGCCCTCACGACTATCTATTCCACCGACACAACTTATCCGATCTATTACAACATTAGACAAACAATGTTTGCCCATTTCTACTTTGGTGTTCCGTCCGTCCGCATTTAACCAGAATAAATCCGCAGAAAATAATAAAATCCGCTCATTAATTTTTTCGTGCAAGATCAATAACGACGAGTACGAGAATACCTATCCAGATTGCACAACAGATACGAAAGAAAACAAGACGTACGATTCAAAATCATCGGCAAATCCATACATAATCCGGACATCACGGATCCGAAACACACATGTTCCATGTCGGGTTGTGCTGTCTGGAAACAATCTCCAGCAGTTTCACTATTTTCGGATGTTGACGCCTACAGTTTCTATATGAAAGATCACTTTAAAATATATAAACAATAATTGTGTTCATTTATTGTTTATTTATTTTTTATATTGAAAATATTATTCCGGTAATAGTATGTGGTTTGGAACTGTTATCTGGTTTGCTTGGTTGGAACTGTTATCTGGTTTGCTTGGTTGGAACTGTTATCTGGTTTGCTTGGTTGGAACTGTTATCTGATGTGCTTGGTTGTCTCGTGAAATCCGCGACGTCATGTATTTGATGTGGAGACACCATTTTTTAAGTTTGAAGCGAAAGGGAGATAAAACAGTAATGAATCGATTGACGCCAGATCAATTAACTAACCCAGAGAAGACGTTTTGGTTTCCCTCGAAAAGTTTCTCGTATAAAAAAAATTAAAAAAAACATGTACTAGTTAGTTTAGTATAACCACAAACGATTGCACGATTGAATAGAGAGATTGGAAAAGGGGAAAGAGGATTCTCATCCAGTTTCTAAAAAACGGTCGAGCTACGGAATTTGAATTTGATATGCAGATGAGACGACAATCAAGTTTTTCACGGTTACTGTTGGCTGAGGAAGTGAGAAGTAACATCAACAACAACAACAACAACAACAACAACACTTGTATATTTATAGAAGTATCAGTTTTCTTTTGGTAAACACTGAAGTCTCCACAGACACACACACATACATTGTATATATAATATTGGGGGGAGTAAAGAGCGGAGCTGAAATATGGCAACCACTTTTTAAAAGAGACGTTTAGAAATTGTGCATAATATCACATCGTCAACATAGAGGCACCTTTATATTTACAACATTGCCTACTTCATTTTCTCCAATTGTTGGTTTTTAATATATTGGTATTTTTCTACGCGATTCGTTAGAAATAACTTTCGTCTGTTAAAAAACCCATTCGTTACAAGTTTGGTAGTGGTGGTGGTGGTCACGGTAGGAGGGGAGCACTTTTTTTTAAAATTAAAAATAAAATTAAACGGTACACCTAGATCATTTTCAAAAAGTACGTGAACAAAAATACTCCGAATTCTAACTTTGGAAGCTATATTCTATTTTCACATTGGACCAATATTTTGAAAACTTTATGTATAATTTCTTTTAATTGCTGAAAAGTTTCATGTGTTGATTTTTAAAAAATAAACGAAATGAGCAAAACAGAAATTCTTTTCAATATGTATAGATATAGCAGAAATTAAAGACGCTACTTCACTTCATTTGAAATGTTATTAAGAGTTGAAAATGGAGTAAATTCCTCCACCCCTGACTGATTAGTTTAGGCATCCAAAAATTGTGGACAACATCGTGAATTCGGTCAGACCTCCTAATGTCCGCCATGTTCAAGGAATAGTTAAAGCACATTTCCATCCGTGTATAGCGTTGTGTACGTACATGTATGTGTAAAGTGGCAAAATGTTCTCTTTTTACAGTTCCCTAAACTACAGTCTCAATAGATTGGGGTCGATGGGGGAGAAGAGAACTACCTATCTTGGTTAATAACCAAATGATTCCCAAACTTAACTCAAATCCCAACCTCAATCACATACGGTAAAAAAGGATTAAGAGATTTCGGATCGACTCCATCATCTATCGATTGAATCATTTTGTAACTGCATGGTCTGTGGAATAGGTTAAAAAGGCCACACACCTCCACTATCGAGGCTCTCTTTGTGGGACGAGAGTCGGAGATTCTTATTATAAGATTGGACCACTGCTGTGACGTCATCATTGTCCATGTACCCTGGCATCAAATAAAACGCTGATCGAGCTGGATCAAACTGAACATTGGACAAGTTAACAAATTAAGTTTTCATAATTAATGAAAATCGAAAATAAGCAGAAGAAAAAAATCACGTAGGCTATGAAACCTAAGGAAAATATCCCGAGCTTATCCAATTTTTAATAATTAGAATAAAAATTGAGCAACTTGCAAGCACCAAGAAAATCCTTCGAGATACCGATTTTTATATCTGTAGAAAATAAGGTAATTATAAATAATGTACCGTATACTGAAGTAAACTTAACTAATCGAACCAAAAAAAAACTTTCGGCCGGAAATTCAAAATTTAAAAATGTATCAACGAACACCTGGCGACAAGACCATCAAAAACTAAAGACCGGCCCAAAAAATGATTTTCACAAAAATAATGTCGATCTTTCTGAACAAATTTGAAAATTTCCGCAGCAGATTGAAGAGTAAATGAGCGGTGATGAGAGTGTTGCTGTTGGTGGTGTGGTGGCGGCTAACACTGAAGTCAAAAATGTTGGTAATCGAAACGACGGTGTGTCATTCGAACCTTAAAATTCTATGGATTCGCAAAAAAGCTATAGTAAGGACATCGATAGATACACTGTTGCGACAAGGGGAGGAAAATCACGACGAGAAAAAGAAAGACCCCACCACAAATGTCGGGGGAGGGGGAAAAAAAGGCATTCCACACAAATATCCGGCGACTGAATAAGACTTTCTCTCCCAATCTGGTATCACTGAAACGAGAACAGGAACGAGAACAGTGAAACACATTTGTGCTGGATCCAAGTGAAGTCCTTTCCGGGCAGTGTCGGTGGTGGTCAACCACCACTGGACCAAATGTCAAAAAAGAGCGACTAATTCATCGAATAGTTTTGCGGTCAGCAATCACAATATTCAGAGTTTACGTTTTATGAATGAAACGCACGACTTTTGAAAGTATAAATTTCTCTTTGCCAGTTAGAAACCTTCGATGACTATTCACTCCACAAAAAAAAACACACAATTGTCATTGGAATTACAACAATTGATTTTCGCTGGAATCCATTCGATGGAAACGAGTCTCAAAAATCATTTTTTTCGACGATAACTACAGGCGTACTTCAAATACGAGCGGCTGTTGTTTTAAGTCAATTTCTGTTCAGATTTTTCGGAAGAAACAAAATTCCGATTCTTCGAAAGAAAAGATCGCATCGATTGAGGGACACGTTTCGAGTCTAGCACATTCTGAAGTGTCGACAGGTGGTTACAGAATCTGAAAATCACCTGGTGTAAAGAGCGCCCCCCATTTCAATTGGGTGGGTTGCGTCGGTGAAAACGAGCTTTCTAGAAGTCCAACGACATTAAGTCCTGGTCGACAATTGGGTGGCCTCGCTTCGTTTGGGCGGCGGCGGCGGCAACCGCTTCTTGTTGATGAAGGACGCTCGCGTTCCGTCCTCGCCGGGCGCCATCACCCCTCGGACACTGTCCCGGCAACCCCGAAGGAACCCGTTCTGTTGTTGCTGCTGCTGCTGGCCGCCAGACGTAGGCGACAGCGGCGTCGCTCCACCGCCCACACAAATCTCAGCAGCACCGGATGAAGCAGCGGCTGCAGCCAGGGCGGCCGCCTTGGCCACCAGGGCCTGCTTCTTCTCGTCCACGTGCGCCGTGCAGCACAGCACGTCGGCCGGCAGCGGCGGATCGCGGAATCCCATCACTGCGTGCGCCGACGAGTCCGTGTCCACTTTCAGCTGCTGGGCCACCTTCCACTTCTTCTCCATCACCCGTTGCAGGTCAGCCAGAAAGGTCTGGGGGGTGGTCAGCGGGCAGCCGGCCGGCGGCAGAGTGGAGTAATTGCCTCCACCGTGTGGCGCACTCAGCCGAGTCTGATCACTGCGTCGTGGCGGCGGCGGCGCACTGACTGACGCCGCCCGCGTGCGCAGCGCCACCCCAGCCAGCACCGGGTCGGCTGCAGGTGGCATGGGGGGAGGTGGTGGTGGCGGCACCCGCGACCGGAGCGTCTCCTTGAAGGTGGGTTTCTTGGAGGAGCGCACCTCGTCCCGAAAGACTATTTTGCGCAGGACCGGCGGACTTTTCACCTTGGTGACTTCGGCCCCGGTATCGGCGTGTCCGTTGGCCGCGTGGTGGCCGGGTGCACCCGTCCAACAACGCAGCGACTGTTTCTGGAGCACCTTGGGCGACATGGTCTGCGCCTTGAGCTCGGCCAGGAAGGGTGGCGGGGCGTATACAATAGAGTCGGTCTCAGAGTTGCGACGCTCGTGCGTGCGGACGTGCTGGGGCTTGGGTGGCGGTGGTGGCGCTGCCCTGGTAGGGGTGGAGGAGTTGGACGATGAGCAGGAGCCGCCGCCGTCGGTGGGTGACACGCACCTGGCTGCCCGTCGCAACGTGCACTCCACACCGCCGGCGAGCAATGGCGATGGCGGCAACGGCAGGGAACTGAGCGAGCAGAGCGACTCAGCAATGCTGCCACGACGCTCGGCAGGTGGCGTAGGTGTTGACGGAAATGGCGGTAACGAGTTCAGACTGAGGTTGCTATCGTAGGCCTCGGGAGGCGGTGGCAAGGGAAGGGAATCGACACTGAGGAGGCTCTCCATGCTGGCCGCGAACTCGGGCGGTGGCGGCAAGGGGAAGGAGGCGTCTCTCTCGACCGACGTGCGGACTGGCGAACCACCGACCAAAGTGACCGAGGACGATCGGGTGACTGTGGCCGGGGAGCCGGCGACCAAATCGGCGAGGTCGCCACGCGTCTGGTGGTTACGTCGCAGGGTGGAGACGATCTCGGGGATACAGATGCGGTCGTCCGTCAGTGATCGGCGCAGAGTCTTGCGGAGGGTGCCACTGCGGCTGAGGCAGCAGTCGTAGTCGGGCGTGGTGCCGCCGTTGGTGGGAGTGAGTGGTCCGAAACCTCCTTCGTCGTCGTCCTCCTCGTCCTCGTCGTCGGTGAGTGACTGCTTGGCGAGGGAGCGGGTGGTGTTGGTCAGCGGGATTTTCGGGGTGACACTCGGCTTGCGCTTGATGGTGCCGGTGGGGAAGTCACTGTCGAAGCCAAAGGGTGGTTCACCGCCATTCGGCGTGCCGCCGCCCAGGGTGGAAGAGGAGCGGATGGAGTCCTGGCGGGAGACTGAGCGTGTGCGACCCCAGTGGCGCTCGAGGGTGGAGACGGGCGTCGCCGATAGGCTGTGAGGCTCCGAGCTGGAGCCACTGGTGGAGGAGGGAGCCCGCGGGGGCGGGGCCTCCTCATAGATGGGCGTGGCCGGTGCGCTGGGGGTGGTGCACTGGCTGCTGGTGCCGCTGCGCAGAATCATGGAGGAGAGTGAGAAGCTGCGGGCGTGGGCCAGCGCCTCCAGGTCGTCTTCGGCCATGTCTTGCATCAGTGAACGGTAGTTGTCCAGCAATTGGCGGCCGTACTAGGTAGGTGGTGAGAAAAAAATAATTAATTACCCGAAACACTGTTTATCGAGGATTTGATGCCGGTCCTGGGACAGAACCAGATGGAAGACAAATGAAGTGGTGAGCTCCAGTTCATTACAGTACATGATTGTGGAAAATAACATTGTGAACCTGAAACTATGGACCCTTTTTATTATTTTTAATAATTCGGCCAAAAATAGTCCGACTAATATGAAATTTGGTGATACTGCTCATCAGATAGGCATTTCTCTAGCTCATGTGGGCAGAATCATCGCCAAAAAAAATTCGGGATACTCCAACGAACTGAGCAAAACAAAGTGTCCTTGCTTTCTGTGGGCATAAAACTTTTGCGTCGCTTCCCGGAGCATAAAGTTTGTTTCACATGTGGTCACAGATGAAAAGCATTTTACTGTTACTGGGCAGACCAATAGTCAGAATGATCGGGTGTATGTCTCGCACGACCCAATTCTTGCAAAATTGCAATTAATCAAAACATCATAAACATTTTAATGATTTTGATTACTAAAGACAGGGCGGAACACACCGACATTGAATTGTTAAATAAAGATTGACACTCACTTTGACGATCCTTATTCCGACGATCCACTGGTGTAGAGCAGTTTCGTCGTCCGTACACAGATATTTGATGTACTTAAGCGCCTTCGTTTGAATCTGGGGATGCTGGAACAAAGAAAAAAGTATAAGAAGCCAATTCAATACTACTTGAGTAAGTAGAACTCTGAAATTGTAAACATAAAAACAAAAATGACACCAAACTCATTAGAGAAGCTGATAAAGTAAACTTGAAATGACGTTGAACATTGTGAACTCAAATTAGAAGTCTCGGATCAGTGCACCCCGAGTGACCCAATTAGCATTATTAAACGACCATGTAGTAAAACGATCCCAAATATATTTCATAACCCAGTTGACCAATTGTGGTTACATGAGAAAAAATTATATATCGACGGACAAAGTGATAGATGAGCATGTATATTTGGCAAAATCTATGGCGTAGCAACCAAACAAAACTCACCTTGATCGCAAATCCGTACTCGGTGGGAGCCTTGTACTTCTTTTTCCAGCCAACGCCGAGATACACTTGGTTGACGTCCAGTGTCACCAGACAAACCAAATCTTTCGAATGCTAAAATTAAATAACAATCAAATATTTCAAACAAGATCTAGTCAATGTTGGCCGACACTCTCGCCAACAAAGGTCATGAGCACATAGAACATTTTCTTGAATAGGAATAATTAAAAACATATTAACGTTCTTTCACGATTCAAATTTTAAAAAATGAATTCAAATGAAGAAACTCGGGAATCCCCAATATTTCTGAAAATTGCATGCCAAGGCATTGACTTTGAATACATAGTTTCTCGGACGAACTTACTTTTGATTTTCCTTTGGGGCAGTAATAGAGTCCCGAGGCGCGCAAGACAAAGTAGTGTTTCTTCCAGGCTTTCTTGCCGTCGCTCTTCAGATACAGGGTGCCCTCCACCTCGGGCACGGTCACACCGTTCCCCGAAAAATATTCCTGCGAACATCGAGACCCGTTGCATGTTAGCCACAGATTTCTGCACAAAAAATATTTCTATAGACTGAAGAGTTTTCGGGGTAATTCTCACCTCGACCAACGTGGAACGGGAGTCGTCATCGTAATCGGCATTCTTTCCAGTTCCGTTTCCAGACAAGAAATACATCTGCAAGCAAACAAGAAATATTAGACAATCGGAAAAATTATTGATTTATCGATGTGGAGTAATAAATTTTGCTGCATTTAATTTATAAAATATTTTAGTGAGAAGGGAAACTAGTCGACATTTGTTACCTTCATTTCCAAGTTTCAAATTCCAAAACAGACATTTATTTCATAACTACTAACTAACTAACTAACCTCAGGTCGCACGAACAGATCGTATTTTTCGTTCTTCTCCAGAAAGAGTAGTTTGTTTTTGGAGTCCCGCGTCCACAGCAACAAGTTTTCAACAAGATTTTCGTGGTCTTCAAATATCCTCTCTGCAAAAACAAAAATAAACTCATTATTCAACAAATTTCCAAAAAAAAGCCTTCACCATAATCACATCAATTACTTTTAATTACCCATATAAAGATCTGGAAGGTGTTCAACAACGGACCACCGCAGATCGAGCATGACGTGATTCTTGTCCACCAATAGTTTTGTGACGTAGCCGACCGACATCTTCTCGTCCACCAGGAGACTTTTGGCGCTGCCATCGTCGGTGAAGGCTTTGATAAAGAGCTGTAACGTGGGAACAAATCGGTTCAGAAAAACTGAGATAAACGTTGATCATCTTCTCGTACAACACTTTCGAAATGTCAGCTTAATCCAAAATTAGGTTTCAATTTTAAACTGGGTGAGAGCAGTAGACTGCTCTAATTAAAATCTCCCTAACTCATAAATATATCTTCTTGTGACTCTCATGAAATATCAAAATATCTTATAAATTAAGATAATCAGTTTTTATTCAAAAGAGTCGACACACGAATTAAACCACCTTAAGGATAATTATTATTGGAAAGGTCAAAAGTGAATCCAATTTTTTTAAATTAAAATATTGTAATTGGACTTCCAGCTATTGATTGGAAAATCGTGTCAGTTTTACTGAACCCGTAGTTCACTTACAGCTGACATTTGGTTGGAAATGAACACCTAAAAATGCCGAATAAATTAAGATTCAAATCAAATAAAATTTCGTCGCCATTTACTCTTCCAAATTATCTAAATTATTGCAACAGAAAAACAGACAATGACAATAATATCCGGTAGAAAAGCAGTTATAAAAACAAAATTCTCAAATTCCTGTTAAAAGACACGTAAAACAAAAAATAAATCAAATTTAAAAGCAAACAAAAGGGTGTTTGAAACACATAAGCTTTGGGTTTAACATATCTTTCTTCTTTTAAACAAAAGACACAAAAAGGAGTACAGCAAATTATAAAAAAACAAAAAAAACATATAACGTTACATAATTTGAACTGACCATCGTTTGAGACGAGCTGTGAAACAATTGTAAAATATGGGCCTACAACGATAAAGATAATTGTTGTTCGCATTTGTACGATTAACGGAGAACCGAAGAATTTGTTCCCAAAATTGAAGTGCGATCATTTATATGATGTCTTAAAAACAATAGTTTTACGTAGGAGTGAGTGCACAAACGAAAGCGAAGTGAAAATTGATTTTAGCGATCGAAAAATTGCGAAAACCCCAAACAATGATGACGTCAGAAAAATTTAACCGACGACGCCACCGATTTTTCAATATTTATAGTTGACGAAACCAAACAAATTGGCAATTTAACTGAAGCGAATCAAATGTGTGAGCACCACCAATTCACCTAATAGCCTAAAAATAATATTTATTTCCCGGCAAACACGGGTGGACTTTAAATTAAGATACGAGCATTCTCTTTTTAAAAAAACAAAACAAATCAAGAAGTCATAATATAAAGATGACCAATCACGCAGTTTCTGGCAAAACATGCTTATTATTTTACACGACAAACTACACACAAACAACTACAGAATTAGCCACTAAAAATGTTCCAAATAAGTAATTGGAAACGGACAAGAAATAAATTTGACCAACAAGAGATTCGGAGAAACGGTTTTCACTCGAGAGGAGAAATTACTAGTCTTGTAAAAACCGAGAAAATACATCGGGATTCCACTTTTTAATTACTTCTTAATAAATTGTCATTCAGGACTTACTTGTAATGCAATCTGAGATTTTCAATTAGAAAATTTAGTGTAAAAAACAAATTTAACGTGATCCTTTTATTAATTTTTTTTAATAAAAAAAATATTAAATTGTATGACACAAAATGGGGGAAAACAAAGGCACAAAAATTAAAATCCAAATCGCATCACAAAGTCACTACCTTCTTTATATTGGCCTCCCTTATTTTCTCCAAGGCAATTTTAATCTTTTCGGCTTTGATCCTTGCCGCATGTTCGACCTAGAGGAGGGTGGGGCGGGGGCGTCAGATTTCCGGAAAGGGCAGGGCGCAAGAATAAGGCGTTCAAGTGAGTGAGACGAGAGAAAGAGAAGAGAGAAAAAAAGACATACACCTTTTGTTGAGACACAGGGGTTAAAGCGAAAAGCGGAAAACAAAAAAAGCCAAGATTTGGAAGAGTTAGAAGCCGGAAACCAATCAACTTTGGCGGGTAATTCTCGTATTAAGACTCAAGTTGCATTTTTAATTTCAAGCCAACACCGAATCGAATTTTAACAACTCCTATCTCGTCTCGAAACTCTCCCCCAATGATTTCAAGATTTAGGACAAATCAGTACGTTTAACCCGAGTGAATTCCGTGGACCTTTCCAAGATTCTTGGTATTATCTTGAAAAAAACTAAGCAGCTGTTGAGATGCTGGTGCAATCTCATCATCATCATCACCAGAAAAATGAAGCCAATCGAGAAAACTGCTGTCCAATTTTGGCCGTCTTTTTTTACGGCGCACAATTAATTGAAAAATGACACTTTCACATGAAACACCGAACTGAGACCAAACATGACATTCGTAATGACGAATCAAGACATCATGAACACCAAGGAGAGAGAGAGAAAAAACAAGGGTCTGTCCACTTACGTTGAGCTGTGTGGGTGAAGAGGCCAGCCCGGTGGCGACACCCCTCGGCGAAGGGGCGCCCTGACTAGAGGGTGTGCCGGCGGCGTCTCCGGCGTTGGGCCCCCGCGAGGTGCCGCCGTTGCCGCCGCCGGACGAGGCCGACGATTCGGACGACAGCATGGACACGGTGTCGGAGAAGGCCGAGTCGTTGTCGGGGCTGTCGGTCCGGCGTCCACCGCCCGGCGTGCTCCCCTCCTCGCCGCCGCCACCGCCACCGGAGCCACCGCCGTCCCCGGCGCCGCGGCCACCGGGACCGCATCCGGCACTGGACGAGCGACTGTGCAGGGAGAAGCGGCTGTGGGCCGAGTGAGAGGGCGTGAGGGTGAGGAGGGAGGGAGGGTTGGTGCTGGGCGGTCCGCCGATGCCGCCGCCGCCGCCGCCGCTCAGGGAGGAGGAGGCCAGCGAGACGGTGCTGGACAGAGCCATCTGGTGGCGCGGGT